>PVKB01000257.1:0-145254 GCA_004027205.1 Ctenodactylus gundi | reverse complement strand
TGTAATTTAGCTCCTTGAGAGGCTGAAAGGAACAAATTAAGGTGAACCTTGGTAACGTAAGAAACTTGGTTGTAGAAGGTTAAATGAGGGCTGTTATTGTAGCAAAGAGGGAGAGTGCCTGCTTAGCATGCATCGTGCCCTGAGTTCAGTCCACACTATTTCAAAAAAGTGAAATTCTTGGTATATTTTTATAATTAACATTTATCCTTTCCACTGAATAAAAATTTTCATTAACTATTAAATGTCCATTTTCAACTTTCTCAGCTATAAAGAGGGTTCTTAATTAGTTGTGATAATGATATTGGAATAGTGTAAAACTTTCTTGTACTTCATTATTATCTAATATCTTCAGTAAGAACAAAAATCTATTAAATAAGGAGTGTTCTGTCCTGAAAGTTCACTGAAAATATGAATTTACTTTTTTGCCATGACTTTGAAGTATTTTAACACATATTTGGCTAATTCCATCCAAGGCATTAATTGATACCAGAGAGTTCATATTCTATGGGAATACCTTGAACTTTTCCAGGTCACTGGGATGTGATAAGTTTTACTCAAGACTAAGAGTTTTAAGCAGGATCTGAAAAGGCCACTGCATTTCCATAATTGGAATAAGCATAAACAAACAAAAAAATTGTCATGATTTCCAATCACATCACATTTCCCTTAACACAGATAAATTTGTCCTCTAATTCGTTTTTAGAATCCCACTTCTAGACTTAGTATAAAGGCTTCATGCACTAAATGAATAATATTTTTATATCAAGTAAGATTTATTTGTCTAAAATCAAGGTCACCGTTCTTTAATGAAACGTGAGGTCCAAGAGCAGAGACATCATTTGATTCCAAAGGACCTAATTTTGAATCACACATCTGCCACATAATAAATATGCGACCTAAGACACGCTTTGGTTTGCTCAATTCTAAGACATGAACAAAAATAGCGCCTGATTCTAAAGGGTTGCTCTGAGAAGTGCCCAGATACTGTCCAGCAGGAGCGTGGAGGTTGCAGCAGGGGAGCTGCTGGCCCGTCCCAGATGGCGGGGAACCCCTCTGCATCCTCATTCTTCCTGCCATTTCCCACCAAGCATAGGGTGCCAAACCCACTGCACCCGCATCTGCACTTTGCTCTCTCACATGCAGCCTTCATCCTTCTGTTAGGATAAACCTCACTTCAGACTCGCCTCTTCTGTCTTATCCTTGTTAGAACTGACGTGCATTTTTTCAAGAAGTCCCTTTTCGAACACCTCTCCGAATACACTTTGCCCTTATTAATGCTGGACTTTGCAAGTTTTCCTTTGGTGTGTATCAGACTTTAGAATTATGTATGTACTTTTGCTTCCTTTTTTTCCCTTTTTTCTTTGCTTCCGCTTTTATTCACAGGGCTTTAATTCAGGAATTATTCATAGGAAACATATAAAAATATTTTACTCTTAAATGAGTGAATTGAATAAATATATTTCATTTAAAAACATATTTTTTATGTTTTTCTTAAATGAATATAGAGCAGAGTTCCAAAATTAATAAGGAAAACACAAGTGCATAATAAGATTCTAGTTGTTTTTATGTCAGATTTAGGCTATGTGATTGTACTAATGTAGAAACCTCAGTTTCCTTATGTGTGAAATGGTTTGGGCTAGATTGTTTCACTAAGGAAGCTGTGAAGGAAGTTCTTAATTTTGGCTAGAATATGAGTCATTTTTAGAACATATAAACTTATGGGTGATTCATGCAAAATACTGTAAAAATTCAGGAGGTTTAACAGACCATTTCAAGCCATCCGGATGCCTTTTAGAGATTCATAAAACTCAGATTAAGAAAAAAAAAGACTTTCTCTAAGAACACAAAAGTTCCATGAAATATTATTCCATATGATGTGGCAAATCTGCAGTTAGTTCAGATTCTTTCAAACAAATTGATTCCAGAGTCACAGAGTTAGTTATAGGAATGTTACATGGGAGTTTGAGAGAGAATCATTTCCTGAGGATGAATTCTCATATCATGATAGTCTTGCCTTTGTTCTATTAGGAGAGTCACAAAGGAACTGCTAATAAACGTGGTTCTTCCTTTTATGAAACTATTTTCCTAAAGAAAGCGGGTAATCCTCACAGCACATCTCCCTACGTTCAAAGGGACTGTGCAAACACAGACATAAGAGAGAGCACTTCAAGACTTGTGTCTATGTTGACCTACATTGCTTTCTGAGCAATTTACATAAAAGTGTGGTAACACAATTACGTAGTAGTCTCACATTTCAGAACTAGAATGTAATTCGAGCCATGTATGTAAAAATTGAGCATAAAATGATTATATTTAGGAAAAATTTAAGGTTTATCCTAAGAAATCCTGATGGAAATTAATTCTGCCAAATTAAAAATATCTAAACCTTCCCAAATTATAGTAGACGATAATAAAATAAGGAAGATTTTGGAACGCAGTTTTCACCCGGAGTTCTCTTTTAGACAGGAACTTACAGACTACGCCTCTTGTCCCCTTTTTCCTTTTCTGGAATTTATACCCACTTTCCTTAGTTCCCACAGACCTTTGTGGTTTCAATGGCCTCTGGAGGGTAAGCAGAAGGCCTCCTCGGTGACTGCAGGCTCTTCTCACTCCTCTCCTGCTCTGTGGACCTAATTGTATTGACCTGAATTTGTATTTGGCTCCAGTACACCCGCCCCACCTAGTGCCAGGACCCAGGAAGGTAGAAATCATATAGCTTGGCCTATGGCATAAGCAGTGGCCAGGGGCAAGGGCCCAGCTGGGCCTGCTGCCAACCCAAACCCACTTCCCCTGAAAGATGTCTGTAGTTTAGAGGGTAACTAAGTCTCTGGGCGTGAGCTGTGCTTCACACATTTGGTCCAGGAATCTATTTTCTGCAGTGATCCTGGTTTCTGGGCTAAATCCTTGCGTGGAAACCCGGAGTTCCGCTTTGGTTGGTAGGCATGAACGTTCAGCCAAGTCCCCAGCGGCGGTCTCCCTTTGCCTTCTTCACATGAAGCACTGGGTGTTGCACAGGCCCCTGTTCCACAGATTTAGGATGAAATCCTTGTCAGCGATTTGAAGGTCAGTTAGCTATTATTATTATTACAAAATTTTGTCCATGCCCTGGAGAGGACATGCTGGGCTTCACCACAATATGCAGAATGGCATCTTTGGACCCGTGTGGGCAGTAAGCCTCCACCTGTAAGCATTGTGCTGCTTATTCCATCTTTCCTGCACTCTGTGTTGTTGTATCTGCTTTCTAACCTACCCAGCTGTGTTGTGGTGGTTGGAGATGCTCTCTCCTGGCCAAGCTGGGCTCCTGCTCTCCGAGCTCCCTGTGGTTGCCCCTTGCTTGCTGCCAAGATGAAGAACCAATAGCCAGGGTCAGTGAGCTCTGAACCCTAGAATTCAACCAACTCAGCATCAAAAATACCCAGGATAAAAATTCCAGCTGCAATGAACATTTTTTTTTCTTCTATTGTCCTCCAGAATGTACACTGTAACAACTGTTTACAGCTTGTTTACATTACATTAGCTCTCCTAACTAAGACAATGGGATGTGAAAGATAGGGAAGTGCTTAGGCTACATGCAAATCCCGCCCACTATGTAGAGGCAACTTGACTGGGCGCATGTGCTGCTCCTTTCGGAGATCTGAAAGGAAGCCTCTTGTAAACACGGGGACATGGATGCATCTTATTAAA
Source organism: Ctenodactylus gundi (assembly GCA_004027205.1). Classification (NCBI taxonomy): domain Eukaryota; kingdom Metazoa; phylum Chordata; class Mammalia; order Rodentia; family Ctenodactylidae; genus Ctenodactylus; species Ctenodactylus gundi. The sequence goes on along the minus strand of PVKB01000257.1, from coordinate 141,570 downwards.
GGCATTTATTCCAGTGTTTAGCCTATACTTTATAAAGAAGAAATATGGTGTTTTGCCTTGTCTTCTTGAGATGTAAGACACACTAAAAATTATATGGAATTATATTGAATAGCACGTAGTGTGAGTGTATGACCTATATGTAAAAAAGCACATCTAAATTTCGATTTCATCTTTATATAATACTGTCACATTTAAAAACTTCAAGAGTGCTTTTAATTTTTTTATAATTTAGTTTTTCAGAAATGTAGAATATATACAAAATTTCAGAAGTGATTGAAAGAAAAAGCAAGCCTAATTTTTATAATTTTACTGTCTTCAAACATTTTCTTGTGTGTAGTAAAAGAATATTTTGTAAAATTCCCTCTGTCAAACAAGTTCATAATTATCAAATGGTTTAGTTTTAACAGTTGAATTTAAAATTCTTTTTAATATATGTATTATTTCTACTTTGAATAAGAATGTGTAACCTGTTTTAGTTTAACTTTTTGATTGGTTCATGACAATTAAATATCTGAGATTTCCTGGTCTTCAAGTGTTTACAGGGGTCCATCTGCGCAAAACACTTTTTTATGAAGAACCCACAGCCCTTGACCTACGTTCTGCAAAGCTTGACATTTGGAGCTAGGGTTTTCATTTATTCATTATTTGGATTTTCCACCTGATTTTTTCCAGTGTTGCTGAAAAGATATATTTATGTTGACCCACTTAGAATAGTTCTAAATTCTAATTTCACCTAGTAATTCCCCTTTCTAGTTACCAGAATAGGTAAGAATTTGATAAAATGCTTCCAATTTGATCCTCCCGGTCCCACATTTGCAGAACAGTACTGAATAAATAACCCCACTTCTTCATAAGGTTTTGAGAAATTAGAGAAACTTGTGTGCAACATGTTTACACTCTTTCATTTTTATCAATTAGGTCTTCATGGGAAGTGACACATTACAGAAGCATCTAGACAGTAAGAATTAATATTTAGTTAACCAAGTTGTCATATTATTGGAGGCTCAACAATGTTGATTTTTAAAAAAATTTCACAGCCAGTGGATGATTGCTGCTTTTCAGTCATTTGGCACATAATTAATTGTGAGGAAGAAGAGTGGGTAAAGCCAGGATTCTTTGTGGGGAGTATTAAAAGTTCTACCCTAATTTCCTGGCAATGCTAGACTAACCATCAACCACGTATAATATTATCTTAGTGATTCCAGGAGTGTGCTTTTTCTGGGAGAATTCATGTGATTATGAAAATATATTTGAAAAAGATACTTGCCTCTTTTGAATCAGCATCAGTTTATTTAAATGTAGAAAAGATTATACATAATTAGGGAAAAGATATGAATATTCACAGGTTATTTAAAAATTAGGTACTAGTCGAAAGAGCCACTTCTCTTTCAAGTAGCATAATCCGTCAAGCCACTTTTATGCCATTCTATGTTGTCGCTAATCACACGTAATCCTTCAATCCTAACCACAAATACGTTTATGAGAATTCTTAACTGTACTGTAAACCTATGTCTATAATAATTCCTGTCTTCATCTCAGTGAAAATTTCACCTCCTACTTCAAACATAAAATGGCACATCTCGTCCAGAGTTCTTTGTGCACAAGTCCATTGTAGCTTTCTTCCATTTATTCTCATGTGGAAGGAGTCCATATTTTTAAAAGTTCTACAAGAGGAATATGTTGAATTAAAATTTCCCATTTTATTGATAAGTATAAGTGCAAATTTTAAGGTTTACATTGATCTTGCACATACATATCTTTGCAAGGTAACAAGACCTTCCCCGCTTTCCTTTCAACCCTCAACCTACCCACTCCCCCATCCTTCCCACCCCCCTCCCCCATTCCCTTTATTTTCACTGTAAGTTCCATGAGATAATTGTGATCTGGGTTTCTCATATCAGAGAGACCATTCGGTGTTTCACCTTTTGCTTCTGACTCCCTTCACTAAGCATGATGGTCTCAAGTTTCCTCTGTTTGTCTACAAATGCCTCCAAGCTGTTGGACTTTGTAGATGCACAGTATCAAACTGCGGTATTTATGCACAATTGAATTAATTTTTAATGAATATTGTTAGGCACACAGCAGTAAAAGAATTCCCTTCCCATTGGATTCTTTTTTCTTGTGCTTCCCAACACTGTTCTTTCTGGTTTTCTCCTATTTTTGATGGGCTGTCTTTCTACTTAGAACTGGAGAATATTTATTTCTAGGTGATGCCACTCTTTCTCAAGTAATGTTTTGTCCAAAAATTTTGTAACAGACTCTCTTATTGATTGTATTACCTTTATTCTGAGAAATGTTCTGCATTCCTAAGGATTTCAAATATTTGCTTCTTAAATGCCAGTCTCTATCACTCCTACAATTTAAATTCTGTTCTTTCATTTGTGACCCTCATCCTATAATCTGGGCCTTACACATTCCCTAAGAGCTCATTTTTAGAAGGCTTGATCACTAAGATAATGTTGTGATGCCATTGTACATACTTTATAAGGTGGAGCCTTTTGGAAGCTCTTTTGGTCACTGGGCACTTGCCATTGAGTGGGATTATGTGCCTCTCATTCCTTTCTCTTTTTTATTTTCCAGCCATGAAATGTTGGTTTTAATATAACACACATTTTACCACAATGGGCTGTCCAACCAGAGCCCCCCAGGCAACTAAGGACATGAATGTTCAAAATTCTGAACCAAAATATACATTCTGTCTCTAGGAAATCACCATCCAAGTGCTGGAAACGAAAACACATCACCTAAATTAACTCTCTATGTAAAATGATACCTCAAATTCAATAAGGCTAACCTATCTCTGAGTAGCATTTCTTTTATGAGTTTGTTTAACTTAGTATAATATGCCTCAATCAACTAGTTGTACAAAGAAAAAACTTAGAAGGTATCCCAATATGTTTTGGTTCTTTGTGCCTAATTTCTATATATTTTAAGTGCCTATCTTTCATTTATTTGTTTATGTAGAATTTATATAGCCAACAGTTCTATACTAGGTACAGTATTAGGTCTGTTCACTCTCCTCAACTAAACTGTAACTATATCCCATTATTTCTTGCTCTGTTTGTACTTTCACATTACTCCCCTATTTAGTCTTCTGGCAAAATATTTTTGCTTAAAAACTAATGTCTAAGCTTTCATATGAGGTTATGATTGATCTCATTTCTCCCCATCTTTGAATAATCCAGATATTTCCTCAATTTGTTCTCTTCTCTCAAGCCTCTCTAGCTGCCTATTCTAATGCTTTCTTTCTTTTTTTTTTAATTGTCTTCCTTCACTTATACCTAGTTAAATCCTGTAACACCTTTTAAGAGTTAGCTCACTTGCCCTTGAGGCTTGAAATTCTTTCCAGATGGATCCTCCAAAAATGTGTTAAGTACTTGACTTGCATTACATTTGGCAAGTGATCTTGTATGGGTCTATTTTTTCCTATAGAGGAGAGGAGAAAACGAGTGTCTCCTCCTCACCCATTGCGAGGTTTATAGCTGACACTTTTATAGCAAGAGATGGATTAGTAACAGAAAGGCATAACCACCTTATTTAATAGGTTTTATATGACATGAGAACCTTAAGAATTGAGGACCCAAATCCTTAAACTGTTCATTTTATAGTAAATTTGCTGAAAGTAGTGGATAGTGGCACACATGCTTGGACAGAGAAGGATCTAATAGAAACAAATTGGGGGGATGAGGGTGGGAAAACTTAGGACAGCCTATTTGGTGAGCATCTGTCTGGACTCTGTAACATTGCCTTTCTCTAAAATTAGGGTTTGGCACCTGAAATGTGAAGGTCTTACATGTATGTTTAGTGGAAGTGGATCAGGGAATGAACTTTCTAAGGTTTGCTTTGGAGGAGAAGGCAGAGAGAGCCTTCTTTCTTTTGAGGCCTTCCAACTCCATCAGCTCAAAAGTCTTCTCTAAAGTATAATGTCTTGAGCTCTTGTATCATCTAGACTTTGAAGTCCATCCGGAAAGGGAAAATCTTTTCTATTTCTTGACATCCAATGTCTGCTGCATTTTTAATGCCTAATGCTCTGATATGTTCTTGGAGACTAGGTTGTGCAAAACTTGTTTGAAAAGACACAGAGAAACTGTGTAGCAGGGACCTAATGAGTTTCTGCAGTTAAATTTCTCTACTTACAATGGATTTTTATGTGCTAATGAGGTGTTTGGAGTCTTTGTTGAGTTAATTCATCCATTACTACTTTGGTATTTAGAGAAAACACTGACACTGGGGAAGACTTGGCTTGACAGAGGATTGCCTACTTAAAAAAGGAAAGAAATGAAAAATGGACATGCCTTTGGTGTTTTGATCTTAACATTATAATAGATGGTTTTATTAAAAAATCTCTAATGTATGTGTTTGTATGTGTGCATTTGTGTATGCAGTGTGTTGACATGCCACCATTTAGGAATATAAAAATGTACATCACAATATGAACTAAAACATACGCATTTATCATCATGACACTCACTTATTCCTAGCAGGAATGAAGACTAGAATTGTTTTAAAAACATAAATAATAGCAGAATGAAAGTTTTTTTTTTTCTCTAAGTGGTAGTTTTTTATTTATTTCTGAGCAGTAGCTCCCATTTTCTGTATTTGTCATTGTTTTCTAGGAAAGAATAATTCAATTGAGAAGTCATTTCTTAATGAAAGAAAAATATTAGAAAATAAGTATAATGATTTTAAAGAGTCCTTTACAACTTGAGGAATTGAAAAATTATTAATTGTGATATTTATTAAATTTTCAAATTTGCTGAATTTTACATGCTCAGTTTTGTGCAGGCTTGTGTCTGTGGTAAAGATAGAAACACAATGTAATGGTTGTTTATATTTAGTTAACTCTGTTGAAAACCTTATTAAGACCATCCTCTGCCACCAATTACAATCAAATTTAAAAACATTAGAATAACATATTTAAATTATTGTTAATGACATAAATTTATTGAGAAGGTATTACAGACCAGACTGTTTTAGATTCAGAGAGGTACATCTGTGTAATAAAGAAAAGTCTATGCTCAAGGTTGTGCAGAGGCTGAGTTTGGAGGAAGGGATGTTTGGCAATGAACCAAGAATTAGAATATTGTGGGATTTGGTGATTATGCAGCTAGTATGATGTTTTATTGGTCTACAAATGAAAACGCTAGGGAGGTGACAAATAGAGCTCTAATTACAAAGTAATTCAGGTCTTAAACCATACTTACCTCAGTTATGCTGAAGGGTAGCAACTGAAAATTGGCTCCTTCCCTATCGTGTGTTACGCGCACAGCCCAATCTTAAAGCACTATTGTTCTTCATTTGAAATTGAAGCATGAGTGGCAACATCAGCCTTGGGCCTCCTAGTCTCCTTGACACCCCCACTTGTGTGACGGCCCAGCATGACATCTGATTATGAGATCCTTGAGCCCCTCCCCATGGCCAGAGGGCACAGATGGGTGGCAGCAGTGGCTTTTCTTTCCTCTAGCCAGCTATTATGTGAGACACATCAGGGAAGTGTGTACAAAATTGGCATCCAGGAGTTAGGAAAAAAGAAAAAAAATTCACTGAATGTGCCAGGCTCATTTGAACTCATTGTACTGTCTAGAAGCTGCTCTTGCTCCAGGTGCCCTTGAGACTGTCTGGAAGAATCACAGCAGAGATGAGGTAAAGTACAAAGAAAGGTTAAAGGGATACCTTTCAAAAGAAAGAACTGAAAAAATCAGCTGTTGGTTAGCTAACTCGGAATGCAAGGGATAGAAGTGTCTTTCTTCCTTCGAATTGCTAGTGTGAAGAGACAGTAACATTTCAGAACACTATGAGTGGCAAAGCATCCGAGCCCTATGTGGTGTCGCTCTAAGGATTATCCCTTCTCTCTCTGAGTCTGTGCCTCATATAGATGATGTAATTCTTGACATTGTTTTTTCTCCTTCACTATTTACTTGTTTTGTCTTCTTCTTGCCTTCCTCTTCTTGTTTTCCTTCTTTCTTTCCTTCTTATCTCCCATCCTTCTTGTATATCTTCTTTTGTTTCTTTCTGTATTCCTTGCTCTTTTAACCCTAACATACCCATTTAACCTGATATACTCGGCGTTAATAACTGCAGTCTGCTACTGTCATGAGTGACGCATATGTCCTCAGTCTCAGTTACTCATATGCAAGCCATGAACAATATATCAGGTCCGTTCAGGTGGCTTATATGTGGATTACATGAGATCATATCCTTAGCACAGTTGCTTGTGTCATGTGGACTCCTAGTGTTCTGTGCACTTCCCTTGATGGAGCACAGCAGCTTTTCCTTGCTTTGACCACATTTTCTTTTGAATAAATTACTATAATAAAAGTTTTACGCATTTTAAGTGTTGGCAAATTATATTATAAGAGATATGCAAATCTGATTTAACCTTCTGATGAAACAAGTGCAGATAAAAAGGTCCTATTTCATTTCATAGACCAATTTCTAAACTGATTGTATATTTAAGTATAGTAAATGAAATTAAAATGTCCTCAAAGAAAATAAAACCCAGTAATTTACATGGTCTTGGTTGGAAAGAATTTCCAAATCAGGGAACAAGAGCAGAAGGTACAATAAGGCTTATGATTTTACTGATTTTTTTCCTTAGAAATAAAACAGCAATGGCTAGTATGAAGATTAAAAATTAGGTTTAAAAACTAGTAAGGTAAATAACATACTTATAATAACATATTCAAGTATTTTACTGAGAAAGTTATTTTCTTAATATAAAAAGTTTATAAATCAATGCATAAAAGAAAATTATAAGAACTTAAGGCAGTCACAGATTAATCACAACTACTAATAGCTATACTAAATCATGATTAATATTACAAGATATAAGATATTTGAAACTCAATACATCATCATTCTACAATTAACAAATTAACAAGTGAAAATAGCATTAGCTTTGTACCAGAACAAAGGACATTCTCCATTATGCTATTTAAAATTTATATTAGAAACTAATTTTCATTAACACCATATCCTCAAATTAACTGTCAATTATGTGGATATTTGCTTTATGAGTTATTTAATTTTATGTTAATTTGTTGTTTCATATACTCTAGATTGTCATTAGCAATATTTTATATTAAAACTAAATCATTATTGAAATAACCATTGCAATAAATGTTTTATTGTTTTTACAACAATGTTAAATTGATTTTAAATAAGATTTTTTGCATTTTTTGGTAAAAATATAAAATAAACATTTTAAAATGAGATATTTTTATTATTAATGTAGTAGAGCTTTTTCACATTATATTCATTACATTACTTCCTGTCACTTGAGAGTTAAATGTATATATTTACTGAGAGGAACTTCATGGTGAATGAAATATAAATATTACAAAAATGACACATTCATATTTTTCAGTCATTTCATGTTTGTTACTAGTATTTACCTAGATGATATTTGAACTCTTCAAAGTTATACATTTTGTAAGGTATTTTATGGTCAAATCAGTATTTTCTTAACTCTGTGCTTTAAAAGCTGAATTCAATTATTCAGTTAGCTCTTCTTTGGTAGGCAAAAAATCATGGATTATGAAAGATGATTTTTTGTAGTTGGTTGTGAGTTTATTCACACAATTTTTTCATCACTAGCAACAAAGCAGATGAGACCCAGCTCCTCCTGCCGTGTCGCCTTCAGTGAGAGGTGGGCGGCAATCGCAATGGAGCTGCGCCGTGGGGCTGCTGGTCTTGCACTTAGCAGATATGGTTTATCATTTAAAGAAATTACAAGGTCTCAGATAATCTCTTGAGTACAAGTTCTAGAATTCCATGTGGTTTACATCACAATGTACTGGAAAACGGCTGAGTCATCCAAGACATCGTATTTTACAAATGCTAAGGATAAATCTTAATTTGTTTCATTACTTCAGGTAGCTATTTGACTACAAGTGCTCAGAAAGATCAGGTTGTGTTTAGTCCGTAGCGCTGCCATAATCCAATCATGTTACAACTATAAGAGAATTTGGTGGACATCAGATTCAAGTCAGGACAGTCATAAATCTAGATCTCCATGCAATTTTACTAAAACAATTATAGGGAGTTTTATAAAGTGGGAAATTTTTTTGTGTGTGTGTCCTGTGGTACAGTGAGTCACGCCCAGGGATGTCCTACCATTGAGTAGCATAATTATCTCTTTTATTTACTTTTAATCTTAAAACAGGGTGTCACTAAATTTCCTAGGCTGGACTTAAACTTGTAATCATCCTTCCTCAGCTTTCTGAGCACCAGGGATTTCAGGAATCACCTGTTCATAGATCTTTTAAATCAGCTATTAAGAAATCAGGAAATGATCAACATCCTTAGACGTTAGAGAAATACAAATCAAAATGTCACTAAGATACCATCTAACCCTAGAGAGAATGACATATATCAAGAACTCAACCTGCAGTCAGTGCTGGAGGTGTTGTGGGGAAAAAAAGGAACCCTCTTACGCTGTTAGTGGGAATGTAAACTGGTACAATCACTATGGAAAGCATTATGGAATTTTCTCAACAGATTGGAAGTAAATATTCTCTTTGAACCAGTGATACCTCTTCTGGAAAATTTCCCGGCATCTTTCCCAGCATCACTAAAGTACCAGTGAAATAATGCAATTTACAAGCCGAGAGAGGCGGCGTTGTGTGCCACATAGGTGGGAAACTCAGCAGGGCAAAAGCACATTCTGAAGTAACCACTTGTGCCCTTCCCATGCCCCACCCCCACCCCCTGCTGCATTCTGTATTTGCTAAGGAATAATAATAAACCTGAAAATTCAAACAGACCTAGGGTAATAGATTAATTGATTATTGTACCGGCGAGAGAACTCAGGGTCTTCACACTGCGCTACAGCCCCAGCCTGTTATTTTTTTCTTTTAAATGTTATTTATTTATTTATTTGTTTATTTAATTCTGAGACAGGATCATGCTAAGTTCCTAAATTGCACGGGCTGGACTGGAACTTTAAATCTTCTTGCCTCAGCCTCCCAAAGTGCTGAGAGACCCAATAAAAATAGGTCTCAGTTACATACTTTTATAATTTTTATAAGACATTATAACAATTTTAAGATTTTAGAGTCTCTCTTTTGGTCCATATGCTGAATATATCCAGGGAGTTCTTTTTGCTTTATTAGACATTTTACATAGAAGACTCTGAAAGGAGACATCACCCTAACTGTGTATTAAAGCCCTCATGTAAGTGAGGGGTTGACTTCTTACCTTAAGGGCTAGTGGAAACATGGGAGGCCTGATTAAAAAATAAAATAGGTAGCCTATTTCTGAAGCCAAATTAGTAAGAGAACTTCAAGAAAGCTGGACAACAATGTGAAGTACTTCTTTGTGGTGTGTATTCCCTGGATAATTAGGGGGCCCCGGTACAGTCTCATGCCAGTGGGTGCTGCATTCACTTACGTTGCTGGTCGCTAGTCTCGCGTTGCATCTGTCAGCGGCTGAAGAGAACTGAAGTTACCAGGAGTGCATGTGGGAAGCATCCAGATCCCATGGTGTGCTTCCCTGGCAGACAAGTCCTCTGTTGTCTTGCTCATCGTGGATGCCTATGCAGGCATTCTCTGTGAACACTCACAGCCACAAATGCTGTTGACAAGCAGTCAGTGCCTCTTAAAAGTGTCACCCCACTCTTTTCCAAGACTCTTCTGTACCATAGTACTTGGACTATCTTTGTAGTCATATGAGCTAATTCTCCTCTTAATCTAATTACCGCAAATGTATGGTTTCCAGAGGAATTTCTCTTTAAAATGAGTCTTTTATCTTAAGAGAACACAAGGTAGAGATTTAGAGTATGCTTAGTATCATAGCCACCATTTCAAACACTGAAAGATTCCTTTAACTTACAAAATGTGGACATGTGATTCCTGGAAATTTTATATTTATGTCTAGAGGTTAGAGATAGCTAAGAAATTATGAGGATTTTTTTGATAAATGGAGGTGAAATTCATCATTGATTTCTAACTCTTTCTGGCCACTGTTGAATTTGAAATTAATGTCGTCTTTCTTAAACAGCAGGCACCGAAGTGTTTACTTTTATATTAATGCTTTCTTAAATTTAAATGTTAAATGTGATTTTCTTAATATGCTTTCTTGACTTTAAATGCTAAATGTGATTTGCTTAAAAGCACATAACCTCTTCCATATTTATTTTTTTATCATTTCATGGAAACACATTGTGACAATACAGTTTAGTACATTCAAAATAAGCTTTAAAATTAATGGCAGCATATGTCATTTTTGTTACATTTGGTGGCAACAATAGTGTTTTATTATGACAATGAATAACTTGATGCTATAAATACCAATTAATGAAGTGTTAAATTTACCAATTGATTCTTATCCAATTAACAAACTTTACTGGGTTTAAATTATTTCAACACAATTTCTTTCACCTATGTTCCTGATAGACCTACACAGTCTACAGAGGAGTAAAGGTAGTTTGTAAAGGAATAAGTCAGTGACTGACCATCAGGCATGATTTGTTATTAATGTCTTAAAAGCAGATAAAGTTGTTGAGGGATGTTACAAGTCCCTTTTTAGTTCTTTTTCATTCCCACAATAGCTCAAGATACTGAGGCCAGTATTTATAATTTGCCTCACAACAATTAGCTTACACAGGATGTAGACAAGTAGTCAGGTTTACAGTGGGAATGCACAGGTTCTTGATTATGGCACAGGTCAGTTGTTTCATGCACATTAGTTGCATGTCTGTTGTAAGCTTTGAGGGTTGTCATCGGTAGGTCTGAGACGGATTTTCATGGAGTCCTTGGGTACACAGCAATCAATGCTGGCAAGATTGGAGGGAAATGGTACCCTTGTACAGTGCTGGTGGGATTGTAAACTGAACCAGCCACTATGGAGAGCAGCATGGAAATTCTTCAAAAGAAAGCTCATTGTTACAATAGTACAAAAAGCAGCTCAAATTCCTAACCAGAGAAAGATGTGTATGGTATTGTGTATGATGGATCTGCATACAATAATACTACAAAATAAAAACAGCTATAGCCACACACTTGGTGAGTAATTCTCCCCGGCATAATACTGAGGGAAATAAAGTAGGGATATAGTGTCTCCTTCCCCCCCCCCCCCCCGACCAGACACAAACACAACTGTGAAGATAGAAACCAGAATTTCGGATACCATTAGGGGATTGCCAACTGAGAGGGGGCTGTTGAAACTGGAATGGCATTATTCCTACATGGGTGGTAATTATGTAAATGTGTATACAAGTTAGAATTCATTGTGTCGACTCTCTTAAGATTTGTGTTTCTCACAATATGCATCTCAAACAAGAAAATGAAAATAACATACGCACAGATTTATATTAACAAATTTTTAGACTATAACATAAAATATATAAACCCCTAGAAAATAAAAAATTCAAAAACTAATTCCAGAGTAAATAAGGTGTTCCAGAAGCAAATTCTGAGTTTTCCTACAACCATTAACACTGAAATGTCGAGCAGCTCTTCAGTACATACCCATCATCACCATAATAGACACCCATGTGTGCACCCGTGCCACCCCCAGATTCCGTGGCACCTACAGGAAACATGCTGAATGACGAACTGGAAGGATGGATGATGGAAATAGAATGGTTAGCAAAATCGAGATAGACCAACAGGAAATTTTAAAACACTGTTTAAAATTACAGTATTTCAATGTTCCCGTGACTTAATAATGTATCCATATTGTTACTAATGTTGTTATAATTTCCTCTAAATGATTCAATAATGAGCACATTTTGTAAATTATACTACAAAAGTATATATACATACATATATATATATATATATATATATATATATATATATATATATATCTCAGAAGAAATAATGGGCCATATTTATCATTGCACACAAGAGAATTCATACTGGAGAATTGCATACAAGAATCCAAAAGAAAAACAGCTACAGCTGCATTTTGGAAAAGGAGATGAATGTTGCATGATGCTAATACATGTAGTTGCTAAAGTAGGCCCTAGGAAGCCAAAGGCTTCACTGAGTGTAAGCCTTCAGATGTAGTTACAAGGTTGGTCGAGGACTTTGATTGTCTATGAACTATAGCTCCGTGAGTACATGTGTTACGCCTGTTGGTGTTTTCTGAAGACTTACAGAGGCGGAACCACCGGGTGGTATCTTTGTACCACTGCGCTCATAGGCATTCTGTCTTTCACCTTCCGCAAGTAATGCTGGTCTGTGTAAATGGAGACACTAAAGGAGAAGTAAGGGCTCCACGCAGATGGGGAAATGCAGAGGTGGTCTTCATGCAGTTTCTCTTGTCTGGGTGGAAAGGCAGACTCCCTGAGCTGAGCCACAAGGCAGGGAGCTTGTTGGCCACGCCCACCCACATTCGTCCTTGGGGATATGTTAGTTACACTGGCATCCAATTTTGCATTGCAGTTAGTTGAGCTCATAGAAATTATAACGTTCCAAATGAAATCTGTTTATGTTGATGTCATGTCTGAAAAATGTGCATGAAATTCAATATGATATGGTCATGTTATGCTTATTTTTATACATTTTGAATTCAGCGTAGATAATGCTTAGCTCTGAAGCCATATTGCCATAAATTTTATTGGGTAGTTTTTAGCCACTGGAGTCTTTTCTTTTGCCAAAATTATTCTTTCTGTTAGTATGTATTTGCAATACATAATAATAACATTTAGCTGAGAGACTGGTGCATGTGCCTGTCACATCTTGGTCATTTTCCCTTCGCTCCCCTTCGTCACTCCTTCCCTCTTCCACACCCTCTTTCCATTTCCACAAGGTCTGTCTTCCTATTTTCTTCTATTTGTATTTCATTTTGCTTTATTACTTATTCTAGTTTCGTTTTCTCAGATAGAAGTAGGCAGTATTTAACCCCCTGTGTCTCATTCACTTTGCTGTTTGATTGTCAGAAGGTGCAGCCATTTCCAACAGATGACTCATACTTATCTTTATTTATGGCAGAGTCGTACTCCATTGTGGATGTACACCACTTTTTTTAAAAATCTGTACATCTGTTGATGGCTGCTTCCAAGATTTAGCTATGATAAGTTGTGCTGCTACAAACATGAGTATGTATGCGTCTCTCTTTTGCAATAACTTTAACTATTTTGGTATCATATCTGGAAGAGGTACAGCTGAATCAAATGGAATATCTTTTTGTTTTTGTATTTTTGAGGAATCTCCAGTCTGCTTTCCATTAGTATTCCACCAGCTTACAGTCCTACCAATAATATAGAAGTGTTATTTTTTTTTTCCCTCAACAACTTCACTAGCATTTGTTGGTTTTGGAGTTCTTGATACCAGCCATTCTTACTAGATGAAGATGTGACTTCAGTGTTGTTTTGATCTATATTTCTATTTTGGTGAAAAAAGCACTGGGCATTTGTTTTTTATGTATTTTTTGGTCATTTATACTTCTCCTGAGTACTGTCTGTTCATTTCAGTTACCCATTTTTTGATGAGGTCTTTTACTTGGGTTTCTAATTTTTTTTTTAGTTCTTTTTACTTCCTATACAGGAACGTTCTGTCTGCACATAAGATGCCCAAAAAACAAACAAACAACAAACAAACAAAAAACCTCTGTTCTTTTTGTTCTCTCTTCACTTTGGTGATTGTTTTTGTGGCTAGGCAGAAGCTTTTTCACTTGATATAATCCTGTTATTGATTGATGTTTTCAACTCATGTGCTTATAATGTTGGGGGTGTGTAGGGGGTTCCCTCCTCCTACGTCTTCAAGAATTTTGTCTACTTTATCTTCCAGCAAGTTCAGTGTTTCTGCTTTAATATTTAGATAGTTGGTTCATTTTGATTTTATATCGATGCATGGTTAAAGATGTGTGTCTTGAGTATCACTGTTCTCCATGTCAACAACTAGTTTTCTCAGCACAACTTGATACTGAGGCTTTCTTTCCTTCACTGTAAGTTTTTGGTTCTTTTGTTCAAGTTTTATAACACTTCCTGCCAGCGTGTCCTCTAATTTTGTTAAAGCTCTGACCCAGACTGCTATAAAAGTATTGGTAACATTTAAAAACTTTTGTTGCATTAATTTGGACTGGCTAAATAATATTTGTGTTGTTTTTTAATTTGAAGGTATAATAATTCTTTATTAATCAATTTTAAGCTTATACAGTGGGGCTTTGGAGGTTTCTGTAGGTTTAAGTGCTTAAGATATGTGTGTGTTGTTGTTTGAATATTTGTGTTTCCCCAAAAGTTAGGTTTTGAAGTCTTTTCACCAAGGTGATGGTGTTAGAATTCAGAGGGAAGGCGGTGGAGAGGTGAACACGGGAAGGTCTGGTGTTTTGGAAGGGTGCTGCCCTCACCCTGGGAATTCATGCTCTCCGTATCGTAGTACATGAGGCCTCAGGGGTGCTTCTTTGCCCCTTTCGTTATGTGAGGTCAAAGAGAGAAGACATCATCTACATCAGGTCAAAAAGCGTGTAATAACCAAAAATATAGCCAGCAGCTTGAGAATTTGAAGTGAATGTTTAAACTCCCTTTAACAGTATTACTCAGAGTGTGACAGAACGGAGCTTCTTGTGCTTCAAACTCTTTTTCTCAACTTGAATTTGCCTTTCTTGACTTTACCTTTTGGCTGTGTCTTAATGGAAAAACAGATCTTTAACATATACTAAAGAATATAGAGTTACATATAGAGCAGAGTGCTCTGATATGTGTTTTCTGAAGTCAATTACTTGAGATTTAGGTTATTAAAATTATATTGTTTAATTATTAAATCTGTGTGGTTTTTATCTTTTCATTACTTTTGTAACAAGTTTTTATCACATTTCCTATTGATTCTCAATTTTTACACTCAAGATGGACAAAAATATCTATACATTTTTACCTCATTAAAAAGTATTTTCACTAAACCATTCCATTTCACTAAGACTGGAAATTAGACTTCTCCGTGTCAGAGTTAGCCACTGTGCTCACAGAGTAGTGTGTGGCAAACATGAGAATTTGTGAAATATGCCAGACTTGCTCAGTAGAAAATGCAATGCAGAGAGATATCTTTTAAGGTTTTTCTGCATATCTATTAAAAAGAAACTTAAAATTGATTTGAGAAGAGGCTGTAATTTAGATAGCTCATAGGTTTAGCTTTTAAAAAAAGTCTCAAAATTTTACGTGACAAAATAGGTTCAAATTTTCAAGAATTTTGTAATTGCTATTATTATATTATTATAAACAAAGATCTGTAGTTACCTGTGGTTATATAAGTGTGTGTGTGGGGGGGGAGGGGCAGTTGTATGTGTGTACAAATTAATAAGGCATTAAATAGTTTTAGAAAATAGAAATATGTTGACTGTTTCCTGACTGAGTACTCTATAATGTTTATCTAGAAATTTGCTTATTTATGATTGCTTTCCATAGCCAATCTATTCTACATGAGTTTGGAAACATCAGCCTATATTTGTGTGTTTCTTATATTTTACTCTAATGTCAAACACTTGGATCATTACTTCATTACAATATGGGACTTGCAAAATGTGTGTCTACATGTAATATATAAGCATATGCACCTATTCCACAAAGAGGAGATGGAAACATCGTGAAGCAAAATCAGGTGGAACAGCAGAAAAAAATTAAACTATTTCAACTCATATTATTTTTGCCACACATGTGAATAGCTTGGCATTCACCACTGTGCCTGACACCATGTAGATGGTCAAGGAGTCCATGCAGGTGGGGAGAGGAAACTGGGAGGTGGAAGGGAAGCAAAAAAAAAGTAGAATAAGATGGAAAAAAAGAAAATAACAGTAGAGAAAAAAACACATAAAGGAGGCAAAAGACGGCATTGGCTTTAGAGAAATTAGCTACTTGGCTCAAACAGGAAAGCCCATGTGTGCCCGGATAATCTCATATGCATTAACTGGGCACCTTATCTAGGTGCTGGAACTTGAAGAAAGGAGCAACAGTATGTTAACAAAGCATGTGTGTACACAGTTTTTCTTTGTTAAGAAATGTATGATGATTTCTTTGAAAACACATTTAGAGGAATAACTGATAATATTTTAAAAATACCTAAATAAGATAGCAAACAGTTGATCCTCAATTGGAATATCACAATGAAAAGTATATCCTTGGTCAGATATCAGTTCAATTGGGTTCATAAAAGAAAGTCTTAGTCAAGGAATGCATTGTAAAATATGATTGGAAATTTAAGCTACAATTTCCCTCAATTTTCACTGAAAAGCAATCATCTACTTCTCATCAGTATGATAAAAATGAGTCTAGATTTAGGACAAGGAATTTAGTATCACTGCCTTTTAGTTAAGTCATTAAGTCATGTAGCCTGTCTGCTAAGCTGAGTTGTTGTTGGTCATACTTATATTAAGAGTAGAAATTAACAGTCTGTGTCCTGAAAGGCCAACTATGGTTTAATGACTCTTAAGTTTTCTTTCTTTCTTTCTTTTTTTCTTTTTTAAGACAGAATCTCACTCTGTAGCCCAGGCTGTTCCTGAACTCATTATGTATCCCAGTGTAGCCTTGGACTCACAGTATACCTCCTGCTTCAATTTCCGTAGTGCTGAGATTACAGGCATGTCCCGCCACACATGGTGCTATAGGAATCAAAGACTTGCTGGGCAAGTGCTTTAACTTTTATGCCATTCCTCTAGTCTCTTAAGTTGGTTTTAATCTTAATAAAATGGGATGATTTTTCTAGAACGAGAAGAAAATATTCTAGAAGAGACCAAGGCTTTAGATGAGAGGAGGCTGACCTATTAAATGACTCCATCATTTTAAGTCTATGAGTAAACTTAAGAGAGAATCAGCAGACAAGACGGCCGGGTTTGCCAGCCTCACCTTACCCACTGTGGTTCCCACTCCTGTCATCATTCCCAGGGCCTGTGCTGCTTATGTCAACCCCCTGCCCTCCCCTCCACTCTCCTTCTCTCTCCTGTATTCTCTTTTACTCCCTTCCATTACCCAAATTTGCTTCAGGTAGCTCTAGGAAACTATTTAGGAGCCCAAGAAGAAGGAAAGGAGTGTTGGCAGCTGCCTACCTCAAACAGGACTGAAATTAGTGTTGAAGGCCATTTAAGGATAGAGTAGCCTGGCGAATCCCAAGCACTTTGGCCAGTGCACACAGATGGATGCATTAAAGAATTAAAGAAGAGGCACAAATAGACGTATTTTCAAGAACTGTAGCACAACTTTGCATTATTTTATTTTCTAAGATTAGATTTATATGATCCAAATAGCTAGTGCCTCTGGCCATCTGCCGGAAGCGAGTATAAATTCTCTCTGCAGGATGGTAACATTATCCCCAGCCTGCACTTTGTTATTTCCCTGCACTTTAAATATTCAGTGTCCATCACCCAAAGAAAAGTCAATAGAATATGAGCTATATGTTCAGAATCCAAGAAACTACACAGATCATAAAGACCTTAAGATAAAGGATTTCCTTAAGGACATTAAAATATGTATACTAAGTATGATAAACTTGAAGGGAAGTTCAGAGAACCTTGCTGGAGAGTGGAGAATGACTGAAGTGAAACAGTTCTAGAATTGAAAAATATAATGGAAAAACTAAGCATTCAAGGGATTTAATAGTTATTCACCACAGATGAGAAAGGAGTTGGAAAATAGATCATGAGAAAATACTGGGAACAAAACATGGAGGGACAGTGGTTAAAAATACAAAGCAAAAAATGCTAGAGACATGGTGTAGACTTTTAAAAATCAGCCAGTCATGTGACTTGATTTCTAGAATACAAATTTTAACATGAGAGAGAATGAGAAAGACACATAGCCTCACAGAAAAAGGGAAATAAAAGAAGGAGGAAGAGGAAGGCCAGAGTAAGGAGAGGAGGGAAAGAGGAGAGACAAAGGGAGAGCGCACAGAAAAAGCAAGGTTGAAGGAAACAATGGCAGATGAAGGATATTAAACTACAGGTAAAGAACTGCTAGGAATGAGCAAGAGATTAGAGTATTTTGAGGGGTAAAAACTTGAACATATGATTCATTGCTTGAGTAATATATGGGTTCTATAAATTGTGTTATTATTCTTTGAATAAGAATAACTCAGAAAGGGGTCTGCACAAAATAAGAGCAGTAATAACTTTACAAGAATTTTGGTGTATTGTTTAATCTGATGTAATATCTAATTTAACAATTGCACTAAACCTAATTTATTGGAATTTACAAATGGAATATTAATACTGAGAAGTGTTTGCTATGATCAGATAGCCAGTAGGAGGTGCAACCAGAAATATCATTCACATGTACTTACTAGAACAGCCTGCCGCCAACCACTCAGATCTACTGTGCCTCAATCAAGTGAACATCTAAACATTTTTTCAGCCTAAAAAGTTATGATTTTCAAGGCTTACTATTTAATAAACACTATTACCTAGTCACATAAACATGTAGTTTCTTTCTCATCGTTCATTTATTCATTCACTTATTCATTATCCAGAAAATATGTACTTGGTGCTTTCAGTGTGCCATACACTTTCACAGGTATTTGTATTGTATCAGTGTCAACAACTGTGGTGTCTATGACTTTTCCCTAGTTGTGAGTTAGCAATGTGATCTAAGTTTCATGATGGCCAACAAGACTTCTGGGACAGACACAAAGGAATTGCTTATTCAGGGCAGAACCTGCAATGTGATCTTTATGTTGTTACCATTTCCCCTGCCCTTTAGGTCATGTAGAGTCGCAGTAGGGAATAGCTTTGGGGGCTCTCTGTACACGAGGATTTGCACAACTGTTGAGCAGCTACAGCTTTTGAAAACCCAGACTTTCATAATGGGCTACATGCAAACCCATCCAACTGTTGTTTTGGAGTAAGAGATCATGTTACACTAGAAAGGACAGAAGCGCATTTTCTGTTCTGAAGGGAAGTATTGTCTGTCTGTCTCTTTTCCCAGAGGGTTTGTTATTTACACATATTGGAAAGAGATTTCAGAGACCTAGAGTGCCTCTGCTACTATATGTACAGAAATGAAATTGACTCATGAGAGGCTGTCCCTATAATTAGTCATCAGAAAAAAGTCTTCCTTTATAAAGATAGACAAAAATTATTTCTTTGCAAAGGTGTCTAAGAGAAAAAAATGCTAGCAAATACAAATAAAAGTGTTTTAATTCATTAAAATGACACAAAATATGAAAAATAATAGAGAATGTAAAGTTGGAATACAGAGGAGTGCAGTATATATTTGAGTGGTCCCAGCAAGTTAGACCTTAACTTGGGCAAAGTGTTGAGAGATAGTTTTGCCTGGGTTTTGCATTTTTTCCCTGTGTTTGTCCTAATATAGTTGTCTTTAGGAAAAAATTACATTTGAAATGAATTGTATTCTTTATTTTTGTTGCAAATATGCACTCATATGAGAATAGTAATACTGTAGACAAGTAAGGTTCTTTACCCAACTTTTGAAAAACATATTTAAAGACCCCCAAATTAATAATTGAGTAAGCTAAAATGGGCATAAATATTAAAATTTGAATGAACTCAAAGGAAATCCCAAGGAAAGAAAAAATCTAATGGAATAAATCTGAATAATAGAGATAATGGCCATCAATACTACCTGATCTACAACCCAGTAAAGTCATGGGAAAATGAGGCAATAAGTTACCTGCAAAGAAACCTGACTTCCCAGAAGGTGATATCATGACCCCTGATTTAGTTGGACCCATAAGAAAGGAAATCAAAATGCAAGTGGACCTAGTGGTCAAAGATCTCAAACAAAAGAAACTGAAATCAATACAAGAGATATAAAATGAGTTCAAAGAAAACTTGATCAAACAAACAACAGTCTTAAAAAAGAAAAAGCTTCATGAATATAAAGAAGACACAAACAGATAATAAAGTCAACATAAGAAATGAAGGAACATTTTAATAGAAAATTAGGATGACTGAAAGGATTCTGATCTGAATTTAAGAATATAAAACATTTTCAGAACAGATTATCAGATTTTGAATATAAGTATGATAGATGGGACCGTATAGTCAGTGATGACTAAAAAATAAAAGATGAGACTGGATGCAAAAGCTGAAGAACAACTCAAAGAGAAATGGCATTAGAATTATGGGAGTACAAGGGAAAATGGAAAACAGCAAAAAAGTATAGTGAATGTGTTTGCCGAAAATTTTCCAAATGTTGGACAAGAAATGAACATTGAACTACTAAAGCCATATAGAGCACCACGTAACATTGACCAAAAAAGATCCTGTCCCTGAAACATAAACAAAATTCTAGACAATCAACACAGAAAACTAAAAGCTGGAAAAAGAACTGAAAAAATATACACAGACAAATCCATCAATTTAACTGCAGATTTCTCAACACAAACTTAAAGGCCATGAGGTCATAGAGCAAAATCATTTAAGTGCTAAAAGAAAATAAGTTTCAAATTAGGTGAATATATCCAGCAAAATTATTGTTCAAAATAGGAGAAGTTAAATTTTTTGAAGATAAAGAAAACTTACAGAAATATTTGACCAGTAGATAAACTTACAAATATAACACACTTGATGTTAATGGTCTCAACTTTTCTGTCAAAAGACATAGACTGGCAAAAAACCAAAAACTTGGGACAGAAATAAGATGGCATCAGAGTACAAACTCCAGGAGGGCTGATCCCAAAGAAATCAAGTAGTGAGGAAAATAGCTAGATGAAAGTACATTTCAAGACTGCAAAAAAATCCAGGGATAAAAGGTAAAATCAAAGGTTTAACCAAAAACATTCGGAGACTGGAGGGGCCCTGAGTGGCAGGTCTTCTCCACCGTGCGGAGTACTTGAGGGTATGACAGAGACAAACAGCTGTGCTGCACTTTCAGGTATACTTGGGAACCGACCTGCAACCAGTGAGTTCTCCATGCCCTCTATGTGCCCGCACATCATGGCAAGGGGACTGTAACAGGTGTGAGAAGCTGGCTGTCCTCTTCCGTGTGGAAGGCACAAGGAAGCTGTGGAGCCAAGCAGGCCAATCAGCAGTGGCGCTAGTAGCTGCACCAAAGGAGGAACAAAACAGAGAAGGGAGGAGAGAGCCCTTCAACCTCTAAGCCTACCCATGTGTGGCAAGGTGGCCAGCGGCACCAACACTACTAACAAAAGTCCTGAGGCACAGAGGACCCACCCTGATGGCTTAGGCACACTGCAGCCTGGAGCTGCCTGCGGCTGGGGCTACAGGCACCTACCGAAGCACTACTGGGTCTGTATGCACTACCTGAAAAAAAAAAAAAAAAAGAAAAGAAAAAGAAAAAAGAGGCAGCACGAACAAGCTGGCAGTCATGAATTGTAAAGATCTGGAAAGGAGTCTGCCTTTCCGCCCAGTTCTCTGTAGTTGAGACCTTGGCCTGCTCAGGGCCTTGAGGGCCTTGCTTGCTGGCGAATGTGTACCTGTGGCCAAAGGAAGGCCCAGAGAATTGCAGAGGTGGATCTCTGGAGCAGGAGTTACAGTCTCTGCCAGGGTGAATTCAGGGAGGAGAGTTGGATCTCTCAAGGCCGGCCTTAAGTAAATATTACTGGGATTGGCAAGGAAAGGCACCTGAACAGACAGTTAGGAAATCTCCAAGTCCACTGGCTTGGTTGAATTCTAGGTCAGACTGAGCAATACAGGGCCCTGGTAGTGGTCACATCTGAATAACATAAGGAACCGTGTGCAGTTTTGTATTGTGGTCCTCCTTCATAGAAACGTGGAGGAGATGAGGAAATGAAAACACGGTTGGGCATTGAGAATACTTTCAAAATTAATAGCTGAATAAATTGAAAATAGTCATCAATCCTAAAATCTGAACGAAGTCAAAGAAGCTCTAAAGGCAGAAATAGTATAATAAAAGAATCTACAGAATAGAGACAGTTTCCCTTTAAGTCAACAACAAGACACAATTATCCACTCTCACCACTCTTTTTCAATATAGTAATGGAAAACCTAGCAGTCAGATAATAGAATGAAATATAGGGAATACATATTGGAAAGAAAGGAATAAATCAATACCTTTCCTCTATATTAAGAATGAATACACTGAGGAAGTTTTGGGAAGAAAAATCCCATTCTTCGTAGCTGAAAAAAGTAAATATCTAGGAATAAATCTGACCAAGGAGTTAAAGGACGTTTACAAAGAAAACATGCTGAAAAAAACAAATTGAAGAGAACCTTAGAAAATGGAAAGACATCTCTTGTTTCTGGATAGACAGAACTAATGTTTTTTAAATGTCCACATTGCTAAAACTGGTATACAGATTCAGTGTAATTCCTATCAAAATACCAACAATATTTTTCACAGAACTAGAAAAAATCCTAACATTTATATGGAACCAAAAGAGACCCAACGTAGTCAAAGCAAAACTGAAAAACAAGACAACAACAGGTGGCATCACAATTCTGGATGTCAAGTTATATTACAAAACAACAATGATAAAAATCATGAACTACTGGTAAAAACAAGACAAAATAAAACATAACCAACCAAACAAACAAAAAAACAAACAACCATACAAATTGACCCCTAGATAGACCAGAGAATGCAAAGAGACAACCTCAAGTACCTTTTGTTATGTGATATTTGACAAAAGGGCCAAAAACCTACACTGGAGAAGGGGCAGCCTCTTGAATAAGTGGTGCTTGGTAACAGGTTATCCACATACAGGAGAATGTATCTAGACCCACATCTGTTGCCATGTCCTTAAACCAAATTAAAATGGACTAAAGACCTAGATATGAAAACATAAAAACTGAGTCTTCCAAAGTTCAGAATCAGGAAGACATTTGAAAATGTAGATGTTGGCAAGTATTTTTGATAAGATACTTGATACAAAAGACATAGCCCACAGAATCAATAAATAAAATTATATTGGATTGAAAAAGCTTTTTCACAGTAAAGCAAACAATCAACAGAGTGAAGAGAGAACTGACGTGCTGGGAAACATCTTACTCTTCAATTTGGATGGGGAACTAATACCAAGAATATCCAAAGAACTGAAGAAAAGTAGACCCTTCAAAACCAATGACCCAATTAAAATATGGGCAGTTGAAAGGAATAGACAGTCCTCATATGAAGTTCAAATGGCCAGCAAATATGTAAAAAAAAAAAAAAGGAAAGAAAGAAAATCAGTCTTAGATGTTAGAGAAATGCAAATGAAAACAAAAATAGATACCATCTTATGCCAGTGAGTTGACTTCTATCAAGCACACAAAAAACAATAGATGCTGACGAGAGTGTGGGTAAAAAGGAACACTTTTACATTTCCGGTGAGATTTTAAAATGGTATATGTACTATGGAAAGCAGTATGGAGCTTCCTAAAAAAATTGAAAATAAATATTCCATTTGACCTAGTGATACCTTTTCTGGGTATTTCACAGAAACGTGAGATGATAAAAATTAAATTTTTTATACTGATCTACAAAAGCAAAATCAGAGATGCAGTGTCATTATAGAAAATGTATATAGACATGTAACTTCATATTATATATAGCATATATAAATAGGTTTATGGACTTAGGGAACATTAATATACTGCATATAATATACTGAAATGAATCTCCTGCTGTATAAGCACCTGGAAGATTACTTGCTTGACAGTCAGTTTAAGAAATACAGTTCCAGGTATAGAAATGCTCTCTTTTTACCGCTTATTTTTCCGAAAAGATCATATTTATGGCCAGAATATTTATCAGCTGTGGATTTAGCTGTGCTAACCTGTAAAATGACTGCCTAATAGTATAGTACTTCTGAAGTATAAATTTGAATTTCAGTGCTTTCAGAAATTAAAGCAATATTTTCTTATGTATATAAACAAATTGGTTGGGAATTTTAGAAGAGGAACACTCTGCTTCTCACAGAAACATGGAAGCAGTTTCTGTCTATGAGTCCTGAGCAGTAGCTCATAATAAATATCATACTTGCTTGCATAAAATAAAATCATGCTAAGTGAATTTGCTCACATTTTTATTTAGTGTAACTGTTTTCTATTCTGACATTGATTCTCAGCAGTTTCATGCTGTTGTCCTAAAAGGATATTTGGGCATTTAGGTATAAATTTTAGAAAGTCAAGTTATCCTTTTCCTTAATGAATAGAATTTGCAAATTTTTTGACAATCTCTTTTTCCTATAAATATTTTAATTCAACCCTATAATTCACTGAAGCATAGTGTGGATCTATTATCTATTTATCCCTCTATTTGAAATTCAAATATGTTATAATATTGGAGAACATATATTTTGTACATCAGCAGAGAATTCTATTTCAAGAATTAAAATTTAAAATATACATGTGATGGCAGAAATGGGACATCGACATTTGTCTAGCTTTATGATATCACTAAAATGTAAGAAAATGGAACTGATCAGCATCTGTATACTGTGCACCCCAAGAATGCAACCTGTGAAAAGACGGAGGCTCTTGGGTGCTTTATTTCTGCATTATTATAACCATTTAAATTGATGAATGTCTAGAAATGCCAAACCAATCATACATGGTGTGCAAAGAATTAGAAAATCTATTTTTTGGTGTAATTAATCTGTAGTTAAAAATTACCATAAAATAATTCCTCGGGTTTAAGTGACTACATGACTAAAATTTTCCAAATTTTTATGGAAGAGTATTATCTCAACCCCATAGTAAATTGTTTTACTTTGGAAAATATTTACCAATGTTGTAGTAAACTGCAAGGAAGTTTACTGATTACTAAAGCCGTCATAATACTCTTAGGAGTCTTCCTTTTGGAAAAGTCATTGCTATGATGAATTATATAGGTTTATTTTTGAGTGTTAAGCTTCTGTATGTTTCAGAAATACATTTAATATGACATGATTTATTGTGTTTTACATATGCTTCTTAGAACTGATTTACTGATATTAGAATTTTTGTCAATTTTATGAATGAAATAACTTGCAGTTTGGTCATAACTGTGTACCCATGATGTTTTAAATTTGGTATCACTGATGGTCTTATAAAACAAGTTTTCCAGCATTCTCTCTTTTTTTCTTCTCTAAAACATTTACTATGTGTATGATATTGTATTTTTCTTTAAAACCTGGAAAAAGTAATTCATGCACTTACTTAAACCTGAAGGTATCTTTTATGGCAAACTTTTATTTACAGAGTAAATTATGCTGAAAGAAAATTTAGATTTTTGAATCCATCATTTTTGATTGATTTGGCTTCTCTAGACACTCATCAATTATATCTAGGTGCAAATGGCTGCAAAAATGTCAGAAAAAGCGCGTTATAGTATTTTGTGAGTTCATGTTGGTCATTGACATAATTTACATTTAGTAACAAAGAAGAGTAATATTTGTCTACAATGATATTTTAGTTTTGTAATGCTATATATCATTTTAGTGAATATAACAATATGTGCTTGTGTATAAAAAGGATTCAGGGTGAATCTTGATTTCAAAAATTGATTTGTATTCAAAGAAAATGTTCTTCGTAGCAACAATTTTAAATTATAATCTGGGAAGCATTTTTGTTTCACTTATCACCTATCAGCTGAGAAAATAGCAGAACATTTAAAAAACCATGAATATATGGAATTAAATAAATTATTTACGGCTGATTCCTAAGAAGACCTAATGACATTAATAATTAGCAGTTCCCCCAGCTCATAGCCAAAATGCTTTAATCTTTTCAAAGAGCTTTCTTTCTATGTCCCTATTAGATGCTCACATGACCTCTGTGGAGTAACTTGAGAAAAACTTTCTTGATTTATTGGGTGAGAATACTGAATCTTGGGGACCTGTGCAGTTTATTTCTTTTATTAGAACCACCAGAAGAAAGGTCGTCTACATCCCTGAGCAGTCCGTCACCACAGGATTGCAGTGAAGTTAATGTGAGTTCTCACAGCACGCTGTGTGCACCCTGCTCTTACTGAGGTCCATACAGTCTGCTATAGTTTTTAAAGCCAACCTGATCAGTGCATTGAGATCAAATGTGAACCAAGGAAGTGAAAAGGAAGCAAAGTAGCAAGGGAAGTACAGCTGTCCTCCCTGAGAGTTAGCCGCGTCTCTGTTGGGAGGAAATCGGAATTAGGTGCGGTGGGCTGGGAGGGAAAGACCCCTTAGAATTGGAGCAGCGAGCTGCCATTGGGTCAAAAGTGAATACGAAGCAAAGTTGGAAGGAAGGAGGGAAATAAGGAAGGAGGGAGGGTTGGAGCGAATGGGAGATAAAGGGATTGAGGAAAGAGAGTAGGGAGAAGAGGAAAGGAATGAGGAAGAAAAGGAAGAAAGGAGAGGAAAGGGATGAAAAGAGGCACCAGGCAAGCAGACACTGCAGATAAGAGAAGAAAACAATGATAGCCTTTTCCAGGAGGGATTAGTTACCGCTGCTCGTGCTGAAACCACTTCTGTATATTATATAAACATATTTCTTTTGTTTTTTCAAAAGTAACTTTGAATAATATCGGTACAAAGATTTGTTTTCTTCTGTGTATTAACAAACGGCGGGTGCTATCCAGCCCCCGTGTCTGCTCCTGGAACGATGGTAGCTTTTTCATGGCATCATTCACTGTGGATTTCGTTATGTCCAATCCAATACAATCACTGGCCTCATAAATCTGAAGTTTCCATGCTTCCTTAGATAATTATATCTTGTGGAAAGGTAGGTTGGCTTTCAGCAGATGAATGGATGCCTAATATGGGTCTGTGCAGAGAAAGAAGACAGGAGCGACATGAGGGGCACACGTGATATTGCTCCTGTGACAGTCATAATTCTCAGAGTGACTTCGTCTCTGCCGTTCTGGGTTTATGAATATCATAAACCTTGCTTAATATCTATTCACCTTTGAGTTGTCAGTGGTTTCATGGGCATTGATAAAAAACATTGTGCTGTGCAAGCACAGAAATTAGGGGGCAGATTTGAAACCTAATAAATATATCAAGTTAATTAATGTAAACCTTAGAGGCCTCCACGTATATTCTTGTGTCTGTTTGCCGAGGACTATGTAGAAAAAACAACTTTCCTTTACCCCTGTACATGAGAACTACAAAGTTTACTTCCAAAGTTTTTTACCAGGCAACATAGGATACAAAGGGAAATGAAAAATAAAAAATAGGCATTTTGATAGTATGGTTAATTCAATTTTGAATTTGTTTGATTAAAGTAAATTAAGAGTATATAATCATTAAAGGTGTATTTGTAATACATCTATCTCCAAACCATTCTAATCTGAAAGTAGATCCAAAGGAAAATGAAACCATGAAAAAGCACTTAAATGTTAAGACTCAGTGCTGCCCGTGAGGGCCTGCCCCATAGAAAGAGAAGCGTAGGGGACCTACTGGTTATGCTCAGGAGGATGAAAGACAGAGTGCATGTGTGCTTCCTCTCTCCTGTTGTTTTAAATCATGTAAACAATTGGCAAAATTAAAGTCAGAAGAGAGACATGGGGCAGAATCCTGGATGCATAATTCTGCCTACATCTCAGGTCCCATTATAGAGAACTAAAAACTATTGATATGCATGAACACATCTATTTGCAAGAGAGACTTAAATATATTTATGCCTAAAGAAAAATGGAATTCTGATATAAAAAAGTAAAGACATATCAAAATCTTTTTTGTAAAGAATTCTGGCAGTGTTACATCTAGTGTTGTAGTCAAAAAGGCGAGTATGAAATAAAGTGAGAGATTTGCATTCAAATCAACTATATTTTGGTAACAAATTTAAAATGCATATTTTTGTAATGTTCTTGACTTAGTTGAGGGGAGAGTTGCATTAATAAGCAATTTAAATAAGATCATATTACCTATAATAGTCTAGTTAATTTTTAATTAAAATGAATAACTATTATAAGTACAAAGTAGGAATGCTAAACTCATGGTCACTGTGTACCACTGTTAAGTTGTGGCTTAATCATTGTTTTTCTCCAGCACAGGACCTGACATACCTGACTGCTATAGATCATTTATTGATATTTTAAAATATTTCCTTTGCATTTTTATGTTTACTAGTTATTTTTCAAAATATGTGATTTGTAAGAATTATGAAATATTTTTAAAAATAGTAGCAGAACCATCATGTTCAGAAAGATCACAAGAGAGTTCTAAAATTTTTCTGAGAAGAGTTCTCAGATAAAGCTGAGACAGGTTCAGTAGAGGAAGGATTAGCGCACTGCTTTCAGGGCACTCTGAGTAACTGAACATTGTGGCTCTTCCTAAATCTATGTGCATCCACTGGAATGGGACAGGAGCAAAGTGTTCAGAGGGATGGTCGACCAACTTCCAATTAATCACCGTAAAATATTTCCCTAGACATATAGTTAAGGCTTTCCCCTTCTTGAAGAAAAGGTGAAATTAACATTTTTTATCAGAAGGAGATATTCCAGTGTGTCAGGGAGCATTTAAAATTGCCAATGAAATTATACAGCAAGACTCTATATTCAGTGTTATGTGTTCTTACTATATAATGCTGCCACTGAAGTAAAAGGGAAACTGCTCATTCTGAGATAAATCACAGAAATTAGACCTGTCTCCTTTGGGGGCTTACTTATCCAGCTCCCTGTCAGTTTTATAGATGGAAATAGAATTGCTCCCCACACAGGAAAGCCTGGGGGAATTTGGTGTCTGCCTTGTTTTTGTTTGTTTGTTTTATTATTTTTTGTTGCTTGTTTTAATTTTCCTTAAGGAACAAGGGGAATGTGTTTGATTGTTGGAGGTAGTTCATCTTTAGAGTTGACTCATCTCTTCTTCCAAGCTCTGATTCTACCATGAAATGCTTTTTTGTTTATTTGTTTTGTTTTGTTTTTAAAGAAGCCATGTTTAAGGGTGCAGTGCACTTGTTCATTTTATTAAGAAAAAATAACCAAGGTAAATTTGGACATTTGGACAAGCTGTACTCTCCAAGTCAGCTTTATTAGCAATATTTGACCTCCCGTTCTCCAACTCTTTCATCCTGTTTCCCAGTTGGTTAAGAACTCAAAGACTGTATTATTCCAAGCCTAACAGATGTGTCCAACATATTCTCATATAAGAAACATTTGGAAAATACAAAGCATTCTCTTATTATTGTGCTTGTAAATGCGTCCTTATCAAAACCCTTTCCCCAAAAGATTGGTTGTAAGTCAGTGACCTTTAGAAAGACCTTTCCCTACCACCATGACCCCAGCTTGTATTGGTCCAGCACTGTCAGTACACTTGGAAAGAAAAATGTTCTCACACATAACAGCTAAAATCATTTGGGCTATATTGAAATGAGTCAAGATACTGTTTTACATACAGGAATAAAAGCCTTAGCAAAACACTTGGACTGCTTTTTTAGTGGTCTGTGGCAACATGTCTCATATTTTATTAAGAGGAAATAATAAAAATAGTCTAAAACCAAGCATTATGTTTGAGTTTATCAAGACCAGAAACATAATGGTCAGTCTTATAACTAAAATGCAGTTTACGTATAGAGTGATCCTTAAGCGTATAGCTAAATCCATATGTGAATAAAAATTTACATTATGAGTAAGTACAATTATTATATGTCAATTTAAATATAATAAATTACAATTTAATTTTAAACTATTAAAATCATTTACATAAGAAATAGTTCCCCCACTTCCTTTTTTCTCAATTACTAATTTGTTTTTACCTCCATATTTAAACTAAAAGTTCCAAGTAAAATTATTTCTGTACATGTTCTAGACAAAGTTCATAATTTCTCCATGTATTTAAATTTTTTTCTTATTCAGGATGACTTTTTTCTTTAATATAGCAAGAATAAATATGAGGATTCTTCTTACTTATGGAGTTAAATTTTGGCCAGATTATAGACTAATAAAATAACTAAAATGATTGACTTTCCAAAATAAATTAATTATATACTAAATTATATCATTAGTAATTTAAAAATAAATTAATTATATAGTAAATTATGTAAATAAATTAATTTTAATATGAATTAATTATTCAAAATTGGCAATCACAATTACAGAAACAATTAAAGTGTACTTGTGAGAATAATTTCTATTGTCATAAATTTAAAACATTTAAAATAGGTGAAGATTCTAAATATTTGAAGATTCATACAACAGATGACTTCCCAGTAAAATACAAGTTTTAAAAATTGATTAAAAATAAAGAAAAATCTTGGATATTTGAATATGAAAGAAGAGGCTGCAAAAGTGATTAGTTTTCTATAGTTAAAAGGCACTGGTACAAGCTAGTTTTATAAGAAAGTTTCTCATGTAACTTACCTATCCTATGCTATCAGAAAACAAAAAAGTTTCCATTTTAGGAACCAAGCAGATTCTGATCACCAAAATATGACCAAGGTCAAGGGTAAGAAAGAAGGACAGAAAATATATGAAAGAAATACTCATATAAATTCCAGTAAAATGTTAGAAATAACTCAATAGATGATAAACAAGTAATTATTCCAGGAATATCAATTTAATAATTTTATATGGAAAAGTCTGTCACAATAATATATTTCATCACTAAGGTAAATGACAGAGAAATGATGTAACTCTCTCTCTTCCCTTCCTGCCTTCCTCCCTCCCTCTCTCTCTTTCACTCTCCCTCTCCCCCATCAGAATTTTTTTCTTTGGTCTAATTTAAAAAAATGTGTACCTAGATGTGAGTAATGATTTGATATTAAAAAAACAACTGATACGAACTTAAAACATGGAATTTTTGGCTACTTCTGTACTATTTTTTGAATCTTTCAGTCATTGTTAAATTTGTATCATTGTAATATCAGTCTGAATCTCTCAATTACATCTTTTTTTGCACTTATTTATCTAACTGCATATTCCCGGTTTTTGGGGGGTGGGGGGTTCATCTCAAATCTCACTGTGCTCCTCCACCTAGATCTTTCAGCTGTAGCTGTATGTTTCTAAAATGTTGTATTTCTTTTGAAACAAACATAAAACATTTTTATTAGTTGTATTCACTAGGTTGAATCTCTTTAGCTGCAGTTCTATGTTACTAGGAACCATCTATTGGGGAAAGAATAATCTTAAACTTTATAACGTCATATCCAAAAAGGACCCATATGTAAACTACACAAATCTTCCAAAACTCAGTAAGTAAATAAATTATTTCATTTTAACTTAGGCAAATGATTTGAGTAAACAATTTAGCAAATATGGCTTATAACAGAATGCATATACTTTAAAATGTATATAGTATCATCATTACAATTGAGTTTATTAAAACTCATTCCACTCATTCATTTAAATTGAGTTCACTATTCATTAAAATTGAGGTGCTAATTATACCTACACAGAATGGCCCAAAAGAAAGAACTGACCGTACCTTATAGTGACCCTGATGGAGAGTAACTGGAATTCCCACAAACTGGTAGAAATGTAAAACAGTAAAACTACTTTGAAAAATAGTTTGGCAGTTCAAAAAGTAATTTAAATGTAACAGGATATAATAAATATTTAAAGTAGGTTTGATTCAATCAATGCCTCATTTTGTCATCATCAACCTCTCCCCTTATTTGCTTTCTTCCCTTCATATTTACTATTCCCTTATGTATGTATTTAACACTTTTGTATTATTTTTCTTCTGCTTTTTCAATCAGGATTTAATCATCATGAATCAAAGGACTTTCTTTTTAAACAAAACAATCAAAAAATTGAATTTCTTATGTCTAGCATGATGTTAACATACAGTGGGTGCTTCATAATTATGTTCGTAATGAATCATGTTCTGTGAATGATAAAAGATTGTACTTGAATGAAAAAATATCCATTTAGTTCCCAGGCCAAAATGTAAGAATTAAAATGTACATTTGGTCTTAGAAAATACATAAATAACCATAATATATTTATTTGCAAAGCGTAAAAGCTGGAAATGACCCATATAACAAACAACGTGGAAAAAATAAGCAAATCTGTTTCTAGGCAATGTTACTCAGCAGTAAAATGTGAGATACTATTACATAAACTTTGTTAAATAGTGCTCAAAGAATCAAAATACTGTTGGCACTCTAAGTAAAAAGATGAGTGAAAGTGTAAATACAATAAAAGAATACATACTACATAGTTCTGCTTACATAAAATTATGAAAAATGCAAACATCCACAATGACAGAATGCAGAATAGCATTATCTGTAGACAGAGGGAAAAATCTTATAAAAAGGTAATAACAACAGTCATCAAAAGGTTTAAAAAGTGACTGAAAATTTTGAAAAAACTTTGGTAATGGGTTTATAAGTGGTAATGCATCAATACTATGCAATGCATCAATGCATCAATACTATGTTATACTTTATATTATGACTCAACCCAATTGCAGTACTCTGGGAGCCTAAGGCAGGAGCATGAAACATTGATGGCCAGACTGAGCAACTTATCAGCCTGGTGAGACCCTGTCTGAAAAATAAAAGTAAAACGTGGTGGTCTTGGGATATTGTCAGCCTGAAGTCCCTGAGTTCAGTCCACAGAACAACAAAATAAGGTATAATTTAATATGTTTCCAAATGTTATTTCATGTTTACGTTACATATTGAGATCTATAGTTAAGAGTTAATTGTGTATGGTATAAGGTTAGGAGTCAAAATCAGATAGGGGATCTTTTCAGTCTTGTTATCAGCTGACATCCTAATCCCAAACATTTTGGCTTCCAGAAACGTGAGATACAGAAATTTAGTACATTAGCTTTTCAGTCTGTGGTACATTTTTATTAGCACAGCAAAGTAAGCTCATGAGCATCCTAAACTTTTTCCTAGTCTGATGGAGAAAGCAGTCAATGCTTCTCCTATATCTGAAGTTTCCTTCTGTTCCTAACATCCAGAATATTTTTAAAATCATAAATACATGTTTCTGTAACTTATTGACAAATATAGTGATGTCAGAAAAGTCTTATGTGTCTGTATATTATGTACTGATAAAAATATGTGTTTCAGTAGAGTCATAATCCATTTAGTTTGCTTGAATAAACTCCCTTGGGGGAGTAATGAGTAGATAAATTTGTTTGAAGGAAAGAATGGCAGTCTGTGGCAGGTTTGGAATCGTAAAGTCAGTATTAATCTTGAGAGCCAACATCAGAGCAAATCTTTTTGATCACAAAGTCTCCTCTTCAAAGTTCCCATACTCAAAATTGTCCGAGAACAATATCATGGCATTAAAAGGAATATAAAAATAGTTTGGATCCACCTTTCAAATTTAAAAGGCATGTCTTGAAATAAAACTGTATCATCCTTGGAGAAGTTGATGTCACCAATCTATCATAATATGGATAAATCACATTTTGTAAGCATTAGTAGAAATACGACACAGAATAAATGCAAATCTCGTATTACTTAGGCGGTATATTAATACAAGGTCAGGTTCATAATAGTCACAGTCCTGAGTAACACAGACAACAAATGACAAACGTCAGTATTCTTTGTTCGAACGTAGCTCCAATTGGATCCCTGGAAAACATTGTATCTTCTAAAATTACTTGCAGGATAAAACTCAATGTCAGGCAATTTTTTAAAGGCAGAACTAGTGGGTTTTCACTTTTTTTTCAGTTGCTTTCAAAGCTGGTTTATCTCATTAAATCCTGCTTCTTATGCAACAAAAATATGTTTAAAGAGTTGAATTAATACTCATAAAAATCATTTGTAAAGGGTTCTGAGTCAAGGTATCTTGAATTTCTTTTGATACACTATCACAGTGTGTAAAAATCCTCACAGCTGGGAAATGTACATCTCTTTTACTTAAACCTACATATTTCACAGATTTAGACTGAATCCATCCCTTCTGTCTTTTCACATAACAGAATACATCTTTTTACTGAGTTTTATATAAAGACCCTTGATATCCTGAGGGGCGGTGGGGGGAAGTCCTGGTAAGAGAATGGTCTTTCTTCTAGTCCATATTTCCATTTTTTGAACAGTGGAAGCCAGAATATCTAAGGTGATCTGGAGGAAGTACACAGGAGGAAGTGGGAGGTCTCCCAACTCCTATGACCTTCCTTCAATAATATCTTTGCAATTCTCATTAACATACTCTGGTCTCATTCTCAGGCCCACCATTGTTATTTTCCTGAGAGAACTATTAAACTTCGAGGTCATTGTTTCTAGTACGTCTGCGAACTACCTCCCATCTCTACGTGAAGAACAAGTTTTGTTGGTCAATACAGTATATAAATACAAATAATCCACATCATGCATGATATTAGTAATGGTAATATCTTGAGGAAAGCCATATATCTTGAAGGCAACATACACATACTTTTAATAAAGATACAATTTCTGCATGTTGTCTTTCAAGTTTTGCACTTGAGATATTTTATGTACAGAAATTTTCTACTCTCATGCTATAAAGATCAAACATCTACTGTGATCAACCTTTCAACAGCTACGACTTTGCAAACCTTTGCCTAGCAAACTTTGTCCCTAGCATGTTAGTTGTGTTCTAACACTTCATAAATGAAGAGCTTTCCAGCATATATTGAATAGTTACAAGGTGAGCAAGATATTAGGTATTAAGGGAAGACTGGTGAAACAAGTAGGCTCTTACTAGCCTTCATTCAGTTCTTGCTTGGTCTGGAGATTCCAAACATGACTTTCTTTCGTGTAGTCCCTGAACTTGGCATTGTGACTTGCATCCTTGAACATTGAGTTTTCCATACAGATTAAACCTATCCCTTTCCCATAATGGGATTTGGTGTCCTGAATCATGTTTGACTAGAAGCACCCACTTGCATTCTGTCCCACACAACATCCATCCTGTGATCAACATCTGATCTTACTCAGATGTGATTCTTTCCCAGACGCACTAGTAGTCCTCTTAATAGTCTTCCCTTTGCATAACACGTGCAAAATCTCACCAAGAAAACCACAGAACCATTGTTGAGTTTAGATAAATTTCAAGTCTACATTTTATGATAGTGTCTAATTCTTTTCTGGTCATTCTGCTAATTTTTCTGTTCCTTTCATTTGCTTACCTTCTTTGACCCTCATTGTATATTCTGTCTTCTTTATGTATCCATATGAATACATGTATAACAATTTATTAGTAATTTATGTTAATGCTTTTTAATATTAATACAATATACCTACTTGACCTTCAACACCTCAAAATCATAACAATATATTGTTTTTATTGTTTAACAGTTTTCATTTTTATTGACACATATATATGTTCATATATATATGCAATATACGATGGTTACATTAAGCTTGATAATTTTGTGTTCATACATATTGTGAAATCATTACAGTCTCTTCCCCTCTCCCTTTGTGGCCCTCCCGTCCTCTCCCTCTTCCCTTGAAACTCCTCCTCTCCCACCCTATTGTTTAACTTTGACTTTACTGTTCTATATTTAATGTTTTATATTTACCCAGAGATACTGATAATGGGTCCATTTTATATGAATAAAAATAAAATGAATAAATTATAAATGAATGCATCATTTCCTGCATATGTGCCCGGAGACTGGGGAAATGGTTGCATTTTCAAAACCAGAATATAAATAAGCATTTTCGAATCTGGGTGCAGAATGCCATTATGCAAACCACTTTCTTTTCTTCATTTCACATTTTCAAAATGTCACTTCTCATATCCACAGAGGGTTCCATATGGAACAAGCGGGTTCCATAAAAACCAGAGATAAAAATGGTCAGTGTTTCCATTACTCACTCTGTGATCATTCTTTCTGGAAAATGGAATCTTGGTACCATTTTCCAAGGGCGTTCCACTGACAGGTGAAGGGGACACCTGAATTGAAATATTACTAGCGCCCTTGGAGAAGCGAAGGGTCGCCCTTTATGTGGGACCTCCCTCCGTGACTGAGGTTCCCCTTAAACGGTCTCAGAAATGGCTTCTAAGTGGGAGCCACTAGCCACTCTCCCTGGAAGCCCCGCGTACTAGTATGCTTTTCTCGCACACCTCAAGTGCTCATTTGTTACAATGACAAAGACTGTAACAGGATGTGGCACAACATAAATACATTCTTGGAGGAAGGGTGACTGGAAGAATTGCAAAGAGCCAGGAAGTCTACCCAATTTTCATTATCACCTGACAGTAGAAACCTCCTGGGTCTTCTCCAGGCCTCTCCTCCTTGTGTCAAATAGGTTACAGCTTTTTTTTTTTTTTTTTTTTTTTTTTTTTTTTTTTTTTTTTTTTTTTTTTTTTTTTTTTTTTTTTTTTTTTTTTTTTTTTTTTTTTTTTTTTTTTTTTTTTTCAACTGCTGCAGTATGATCTTAGGTAACATCTTTCTGAGATGGTGCTGAAGAGCAAAGCAAATAAATAAATAAACATTGTGCAGTGTAAATCTTAATCAGGGAGTAAAGAGCAAAAAAATGGTTAAGAAACATGTTCCTTTGTCTTTGTTATTTCATATAATCCTGAGGCTTCCGAGGGAAAATAGCCCTCCCTGAGGTTTTTTGCTGCATCTATCTTATAAATGATTCCCTTTGATCAAAATCTGGAGCAAGCTCTCCTTTTCTTGGAGTCATAGAGACAATGATTTCATATCACAGTAATTCGACTCTTGACAGCTCAGTGGGAGAGAGGCGAGGAGGAGGGGGATTATCTAAAGAGACCAAAAAGGTGGGGGAGAGAAATTCAAAGTCAGGCCTAGATGACAGGCAGAGCACCAGAGCAGCTGCACAAAATATGACTCGGTCTCTTCCAGAGACTGCTGTTCTGAGTTGAATGACAACTTCTAATTAAAAGAGTGGCTGATTATCATGTAAGAAGTGACACAATTTGTCTACGACCTGCAGTTGAAGACAAATCAGTTTTATTTGTAGAAAATTCTAATTTAAAATAAATACGCATTTTTAGATGAACATCTGTGCTATGTTTTTGATGGCAGACATAGCAATTAAATCTTTTTTTAAAATTTTGTGCTTGAAATGTTCATGCTGTATTTTTGCCATGTGTCAATTTTTATATTTCTATAAACAAGAATGAACTAAATTTTATATAAAATTTAGAAGTTCATGCACTTTCTTAGATATCTCAAAATTAGGTGTTTAGATGATAATTTTAAGTTCCTATATTACCATACATCCACTGGAGTATTGACTTTCCATGATAACTTTTTGTAGACTTATATGCATTAAAATTGATTCTCACTCCTTTCTCAGTGCAAAATGAATATTACTGTGTCAAAACACTTACTGCCAGGAGTTACTTAAGTTTTTCAGAGGTTGACATTGAAAGTCAGTGTTTTGTTCTCGTAAGTGTATATCTTTCATTTCTGAAAATAAGAGCATGTTCCTCTCACACGTACACAGCCAGTGATTTTACTATTCTGAAAGGAAGATGTATTCCTCAGATTCCACATGGCTATTTATGACTTACTAGAAGTTGTTTAATTAAGGGAGTGTCACCTGTGAGCATGCAAATGTCTCAGTAAGATTAAAACATGCTAAATATTAAACATTAATATACCTGGGCAATATTAGCATAATTTCCATATAAAATAATCTATAATATATGGAAGTCCATTAAAAGTAAATATATTAATGTTTCTACTTTATATAATGTAAATGCATGTGTGTATGATATCTCATGGCCATGAAACAACGACGGTGGCAACTACATTGCTGAAACTTCTTTTTCCCTCCTGGATCTCCTTAAATGGTGATTCTAAACATATTGGCTGGCTATTTGCACTAAGCCATGTCGGGGTAAATACAATCCATTCGTACCTAGTTGCCTTACCTGACTTAAGCTCATGGATGAGAAAGAGCATCATGTGGACTGTGTCTAGCTTTGTGGTCTGTAGAGAGGCGAAGTAGCTGGATGTTTTCGCCTTAGATTTGATGTCTCTACTGTAGTATGTGTAGATCTGTACGCATTAGGAAAGAGAAGAAAACATTTTCTATGCGCAGAATATTACGTTATGGTTTTATTTGTGTTATTGTCAGAAATCCATAGAATTGTTTTCCTAGGGGAAAAATGTAGCATCCGTTTTAGAGATGAGAGAATGGAGGAAAAACGAGGTCACAAAAGGTGGACAATTGGTAAAAGGAACCTGAGATAAAATTCTGTTGGACTGGTTTGAGACCCTCATTCCTTTAGGGATGCAGCTTGTTCCCTTAAATTCTGGGTAGAGGTTTGTGAAAATGTTCTGCAAGATTGCGAGAGAGATTGGTTGACAACAATCCATCAGCTCACAACACGCCGTTCTTGAAAGGCTTAGACCTCCACCTTCTGTTGTTTCTTCCATTGCATTTCCTTAAAATAAAGATGACTTTGGTCATATAAAAACAGCAGAGATATGTTTGATGCAGAAGGTAAAGGCAGCTCCTCTCCTTATTCCAGGTGCACTTATTTTTGCCTCCAGTTGGCATGATTTTACATCACGTAAACATAGCAAATGAACTTCTCCTGAATTTACAGGCACCTGGACAACTGCATATATACTTAAAGGCAGGGAGGTTCTCCAAGAATTCTAATTATGTACAATAAAAATTCCTTTGAGAAATAGTTACTTTTTGATGTAGCTCAAAAGAGTCTTACACTATGTTAATTTGAAGTCACATCTAATACGAAGAAGTTTTATCACTCCTCTCCTCCTGTGGCTTAACCAGGATGTAGAAATTAAGACTATGTGGATTTCTGACACTGGCCTAAAATTATTACTAGAAAAAGAAAGAAAAAAAATGTTAGAAAATTCACATCGCCAACTTTTATCGTACATTTTAGCTCCTTGCAAAAGTAACAGTTCACTCAAATGACTACTGGTGGCTTAATTACTCAATGATTACCTTTAGGATTCCAGGTCGTGATTAAATTATGTTGAGACAAGTGGCAAGGGAAAACATTTCCTCCCAAATTCTTTACAACACTAAATTATTTTTCCAAGTTATATATTTGATTTTTTTTTTTTAATTTTCAAAACAGCTCATCTTGGTAGGTTTCACTTCCTAAGGTAAGGATGATAATTGATGATGAGGAGGAGGATTTTCATTCACACTGTTAAACTGAGTGTTAGTTAACCTGCCGATGAAATCGAGAATGGTAAATTTGTCACAGCTGTGAACAGGGAGCCGGGAAAGTTAATGCTTGCAAATGATGCAGAATCAAAGTGAGTAATAACCTAAGGCTAGCAGGGTAAGAAATACTGGTAGCAAAAATATGGATAAACAAGAACTAGTAACTGAAATTGTATTAGTTGGCTGAGACATAATCTCAGTCTTCAATATAATATTATTCATTGTAGTTTCTACTTTTAAAAGAAAACTTAAGATCAGAGCATAAGTTTTACAATGTCATAAAGCTGGTAAGGAAAATGGTATGCTGTCCTCTATATAAAAATATCATGTGAAAATGTTTTTTCTCAACATTTGTACTTACTTAATAACAGTACCCTAACCTTGAATTGGCAATGAGAAAGGAAATATCATAATATACTATCTTTTTGCAATACTGGGAATTAAATTAAAGGGCTTATACTAAGCTACATACTCAGTCACTATTTCCCCCATTTTATTGATATGTATAAGTGCAAAACATAAAGTTTACATTGATCCTGAGTATTTTGTGCACATACATATCGTGGTAAAGTAACAGATCCTTCCCTTCCCTCATTTCAGCCCCCCTCTCCAGTTCCATGTATTTCCCACATTAAATTCCATGAGATAGTTGTGATCTGGGTCTCTCATATCAGAGAGACCATTTGATATTTCACCTTCTGCTTCTGGCTCACTTCACTAAGCGTGATGGTCACTTTTATTTTATTTTCATGCAGGATCTCACTAATTCTTTAGTGGTCCATGCTGTCTTTGTACTGCAACAAAGCTGTCTTAGTGCTTTTTTGGGGGGAGGGGGTACAAATTAAATCTAAAAACTCTTAGAAAAATATAGAAGGGCACATTTTCACCATCCCAGATTTGGCGGTGGTTTCTTTGATGTGATATTGAAATAACCACAGAAAGCTAGTTAAGCCAAACTTCAATGAAACTAAAAACATTTGTAGTTCAATGAAGACCATAAAAAGTGAAACAAAACTAAGTAGAATGTGAAGAAAAATTTTCAAATCATGTACCTGGAAACGTGTTTGTATTTTCAGTTATGTAAAGTCTCATAACAACTCTATGATAAAGAGTCAAATCATCCAGTTGATCTGCATAAATACTTATCTGGACAACAGCACATAAAAATCTTTCCTTCGTAGGAAAATGCAGGGAAGACTTTCAATGCCATGTCATCGGACACCCACCCAAATGATTATAATTAAGTATTAGATAATGAAAGGAAAAGCCGAGCGCTGGTGCATTGCTCCTGGGAAGGCAGAGTGGTACAGTAGCTGTGAAGAATACTCTTGATGTTTCTCTGGCATTTACACCTAGAGTTATAATTTCTTCTAGTAATTTTTCTACAGTTTGGTATCCAAAAGAAAAGCGAACATGTCCATAGACAAACATATATGTAGCTACTAAATAGCTAAATAGAATAATTTCATAGGAAAAGGTAGAAATACCCCAAATTTCCATCTGCTGATGAAGGGATAATACCTAAGCCATACACATAGTGGAATATTATCGGACCATAAATAGGGATGAAGTACTGGTATATGGTACGACACAGATGAATCTTTAAGCATCAGACTAAGAGAAAGAAGCAAATATTACTCATTGCCTGATTCCATTTGCATAACATTTCCAATGTTGGTAAATCTAAAGAAATTATACTAGAAGTTCCCTCAGCCTGAAGGAATTGAGGGGGTTGTGGGATAATAGCTAGAGAGCACTGGGTTTCTTCTTGCGGAGTGGTGAAAATGTTTTAAAATTGATTGTGGTGACGATTTCACTATAGTTGATCTTTGAAGTGCATTTTGTTGTAATGAATCACTGGAGTTGTGTAAGTAAAATGTGGTCTTTGAAATAATGCCAGCTCATATCTGCAGCCCATAGATGGACTCGTAAATAACATGGCATAAAGGGAATGGACTTACAGTCAAAAGCCTGGTACATCAGAGGTGACCTTGAAGGATGTAGGCAATTTAAGTTTTTGTATACACAGTAGCAATAGGAATGAAAGAAGAGGTGGAGAACCAACAAATTTATGTAGTCATGCTAACATTTTAACCAAGAAATGCAGACAAGTGATAAGAGAGCTTGCCCCAATGCCAGGTTAGGTTAATTAAAGTTACAAAACAAGAGACAAGTCTTTTCTAACCATACCTTGAGCAATTCAGTATCTTTTCCCTGTTTTTATTAATATACGTATGTGACGTATAATGGTTACAATGAGCTTGGGCCTTTTGTACACTTAACGATTGTGTCAGCATTGCAACCTCTTTCCCTGCTCAGCATTGGCCCACCTGTAACCTCCCACCCCTGCTAACTCCCTCAATCACACCTATTTGGTTCTACAAAATTCCTGCGTTCTGGGTTTCTCAGAGAAACTATGTAATAGTTAACCTTTTCTTCTTGACTCACTAAACACGATGGTCTCCATCGTGTACATACCCCACATTTTTTCTAGGCAAAAGCCTAGAAGTTGTAGGTGTGGGCAAGGACTTTCCTACTACTATGGGTTTAAGGTAAGATGGCCAGACAAGAGAGGAATGTGACCTATAAAAGCATTTATGTACAACTTCAAATAATGGAAAATGGGACATAATAACCTACACTAAAAGAACAATAGAGCGCAAGTAGAAGGGGAACATGATTATCCATGTCTGGGAGAGGAAATAGATTAGTTGGGCTGCAGGCTATAAAACACAGATTATAAAATGAAAGCTAAGTCTAGAAATATAGTTTGAATGTGGATAATGGAAGACCTCAAATTGTATGTTTAGAAGCCTTCTGGAATTGGATAGCAAATTAGATTTCAGCATCCATTTTAGAAATATTTTATGAAGATGATTTACTAACAATAAGCTAGCCTAGGAATTGATTTTCACTTCCATCTACCTACTACATAGGGTTTTTTGTTATAAATATTGCATGGTATAACATATGAAGAACCTAGTGTATTTTTAGAACCAAATAAATAATAGATATGACTATAGAGCGTGTAAAAGGTAATTTTAAAATTCACAGGATGAAGAGTTGCGTTATCCTATAGATAAATGATAAGGGATTATTATCTCAAGAGACAATGGAGATTATATATTAAGTATATTAACTTATAAGATCTTCACATTTTATGTTTATAATAACATTGTATATGAAAACATTTTGTTGAATGCAAAGTACAATTTTAAAGCAACTATTGTTCATTTGTAAATTGAAGTGAGAGCAGTTTTTGGTCGTAAATATATAACCAGATAATAAAGAACTATAAATGCAGAATGAAAGACTCACTTGGGAGAGTTATGAAGTCAGTAGAATGATGAAGACTTTTTGGAATATGTTGTATTTAAATCAGAAAGTGGTCAAGAGATGAAACCTTTTTTTTTCTAATTGAGCATGTGTTTGTTGAATGTATATTGTGTAAATATCATTTGGAGTTCCTCCTACCTGTGGGAGTAAGGGATACTCCCATTCTCCATTAATTTCAGTCACTTTTTTCAGAAATTGTAGTTCTTCTCTTTGCCAGGATTTTATGACCAGACCTGTAGATGTTGTCCTGGCTGGTCTAGTGAGTTGTCAGAGGGAAATAAATTGGCCTGAGAAAGGTATTGCATTAAGACATTCCCTGAGCTCTAATCTTAGCTCTCCATCAAAATCACTTGTGCCATATCTCCCAATCCACTGGCTGTCTTTTTCTCAAGAATACCTTTACCCCTTCCCAGGCTAATGCAGGAGCTATCAGGGCTTCTACTCTGCCTCTCACACATAGACAAATTTAATTCCAAAGAGTTCTTTCTGTAGTTCTACTGAAACCACTTTCTATGTCTACCATAGTTCAACAAAACTTCTTTGAATTACAAGTTTGAATCGAATCTAGGCTTAATGCCGTAGACAAACAGAAATTCTGCTGCAGATATAAATTTCGTATGCTAGGGAGTGAGGACTGCAGATGGCTGGTAAGGGAAACTCTCCAGTGAGAGCCTTCCTGCAGATTCACCATATGAA
This sequence comes from Ctenodactylus gundi, assembly GCA_004027205.1. Taxonomy (NCBI): domain Eukaryota; kingdom Metazoa; phylum Chordata; class Mammalia; order Rodentia; family Ctenodactylidae; genus Ctenodactylus; species Ctenodactylus gundi. The sequence goes on along the minus strand of PVKB01000257.1, from coordinate 98,736 downwards.
CAGCCATGCACATGCCATAATACTTGTGCAAAATCTAAGAAAACCTAGTGAGATATTAAAGTTCCATGTTCGGTTAAAACATAAGAACGGTGCATTGAAGAAGGCAGAAGAGAACAGAAACAGCTACTGATGTCACTCTTTTCTTAACTGAAGGATGTGTATAGGCAAGCCTCCTTGATGAAGGAAGGACAGGAAGTTAAGTTCAGATTTATTTTATATATATATATTTTTTTTTGTAGTAAAAGTGATTTAACCAAGAGCCTTCACACTGAGCTACATCCCCAGCCATTAAGGCCTTATCTGTATCCTATGTGATTGCCTTTCTGTTAAAAACAATTAACATTAAGTTTATGCTTTATTTCCCTGAAAATAACTATAACCTTTAATAAAAATCATCTCAAAATATAATGATTATAGCAACAATGAGGCAGCAGAATTCTACTATGTTTCTATCAAGTCCCCAAACTGTCCTGTATCTAAACCTCATCTTCTGAGGCTTCCCTCCTAGTCTGGCTAGTCTGTCCCACTAGACACATGTCTCCTCCCATGTGCTGAATCTCATCATCCCCTCTGCTGTGGTTTGGTTCTGGAGTGTCCTCAAAAGCCAAAGTCAGCTTTACTTCAAGCAGTAGCCAGGCAGGCCCCCTTGCATTAGCCTGCAGCAGCCTCTTGGTGCTTGCATGGCTGAGCACATGGTAAAATGAATCTTAAGAAGCCAATTCCATTCAAATCTCTTCTCAAGCAGCCTTCTCACAGATTCTTTTTCAAATGAAAATTTTACCTATTAGTCTGCAACGAGTGAGTCTTGCTGATTTAAAGCCTCATTCTTTCTTTTCATCTTTCGTTATTGTCCATCTTTTTCATAGTGTTAATCTCCCTGTCCTAAGCCCAATACCTCTTTTAGCCCCAACTTTACACATGGTTTCTTCTTGGCTAAAATTCATGGGTTCTAAATTTGTGCTCTGCCTTTTCCCCCTGATTCTCATTTTCAAGCTGGTTAGCAGCAGCCAGCAGTATGCATGCCACAGCATGATGCCAGGCTGTCTTGAATTTTCCAGTTATAGATTAATTTGACTATTGACCTTCATTTCAGTCGTGTGCAAAATTTCAGGATTGGTAAATGTAGACAAATTTTCTGCCAGAGACTTTCAGAATGCCTGCAGTCCAAATGCCAATTCAATCATTGTTCCAAAGTGAATCCTTCTGAAAACAACTTTTAATGTCTGTATTTCTATCAACTTTTAGGTCTTCTGAGATGCACTAGGATGACCCACTGGCTCCTCTTTCATTCTAAGTTTTCTCTCCTGTTTTTCTAAGCCTTTTCAAATTCTTCCAGAAAACCAGTTCCAACTGCTTATAAACCACTTGGTCAGGGATAATCACAAAAAGGGCCCCACTACCCTGGTACAATTTTTTTCTGTATTAGTCTGCTTTTCACACCACTGAACACAATACCATACAACTTAAGACCTGTATAACATCAAGGAGAAGAGGTCCAATTTGCTCTATGCTTCCCGTCCATGATTGGCTGGCTGCGCGGTGGAGACACCATGGTGGAAGTGCATGAAGGAATAAAGCCTGACATTTCACAGTGGCTGGGAAGCAGAAGGCTGGAAGAATGCAAGGGCAGACAGGGACTGTGCATAAGGCCACACCTCCATGATCTGTTCTGCATGCCTTGAAATGTGCTCCTCCAATCCTTGGCAGTAGTATCCTAAAGACAATCAGGTTAAAATTTCACTCTAATAGCTACAACTACTATATGCAGGTCTGTGCTGGACAGGTGGTTTTTGTTTGTTTGTTTGTTTGTTTGTTTTTTGTTTGTTTGTTTTTTGTTTTTTTTTTCCTGAAGAAGGCCAGAAATCAGAGATGCTTACCTCTGTCAGAGACCCGCAATGGGTGACTGAAAGGAGCTGAAGTATCTCAGGTCAGTGGCTTATCTTGTGCTGTATCTCTAAACTATGGATTTTCTGCTGGTTCTCTAAGGATATTTCATGCGTGATGAACTCCAATCACATGATGATCTTTGCTTTCTGATACCTGCTGGCTTCCCTTGCCCAGTTATTTGTATGACTGTGAAACCAATCTCATGCATCTCCCACATATACCACTTGTGCTTATGTCAGGAACATCCAGTGCTCATATATTATAATTCAACTCTGAAAGATAAATTTGCCAAGGGCTGAGTTAGCAATTACAAGAAGCGTTTGGTAGATCCTACCTTGTGAATTGACAGCTTAGGACTTTTGTTAGAGCCTTTCTTTTATTTCAGAGTGTTCTTCTTTCACACTTAATCTCAAGGAAAACAATGTGAAATATTTATGGAATTTTTGATCTCATTTTTCCTTATGAATTCTAATGCGTTTATCTTCAACATCAATTGTAAAGGCCTACTTTGATTCACCTTTCCAAGAAACAATTTACAGCTTATCCCCGATGTCTATATATACTGAGATGGTGGGCCCATATATAAATTGCAAAGACCTTCTCATCTTTTAAACCTTTGGAATATCATTGCACTTGCTTATTTAATAATTAATAGTCCCATATCATTTTGAACATGCGTTCATTTTAGCCCTATGTATGTAATGTACAGGCATGGATTATAAACTTTTAACCTTTTGGTGTGAAGTCATGCTTTAAGTGGTAAAAAATAAATGAAAAGTTTCACAGTGACCCATAAAATATTTAATTTTCTCGTGGCACTAGATAAAACCACTATAAGTCATGATCAACTAGCAGTAATTATTCTCTTACATATTGTATTATACAAAGCAAGTCACCTGTCCATCTAGCATTTTATGCCAATACACAGATGATAGTGCACACAATTCAAAAATATGTAATATATATTTATGTCAGTGATATTAAAATACTGATTTACCATTTAGTAGGCAGAATACAAATACCTAATTGCAAGTTTTGAGAACATACTTATAGACATATGTAACATAGTAGCTTAATTTACCAAAAACAAAAATTTAATTTAGCTGGTTTTCAAATAACCAATAGCTCAAGAAAATTAACATGTGTTTTGGTACAAAAGAAAGTACATGTTTTAGAGCCATAATCACTTACTGGGCCTCTTTGTCTACTGAATGTAAGACACAGAGGAAATATCTGTATAATCTACCTGCATCTATGAAAATAATTGCTGTGTAAATTATGCAGCAAGATAAGTTAAATCATTAAGCCAAAAACACTACATCAGTAATTCAGAATATATTACCAATTAACTCATTCCTAATAATGCATTTTAAATCAAAGGGATATCATATCTTTAAATTGTGCCAATAATTATTCTGAACTTGATTTAGCAACTATGCAGCTTTAACAGTTATATGTAAGTGTCTTAGTTGCCTTTTCAAAGCTGACAAAGAATACTCATTATCCTCAGCTTAAGGGAAGAAGAGTTTATTTTAGTTTCAAAAGATCTCGGTCCATTAATGCACAGCTAGCAAATGATGGAACTATAAGGCAGCGGCCTAGCTAGAGCAAAGATATTCACAGTGTGACGAAGAGGGAACAAGGTGAGGTAGAAGGGCCATTGATGATGGAAAAAGGACAGACACAATCTATCCCCTTCCAAATCAAGTCTCAGGAATCTGTTCCTTCCGGGTCAAGCCTGCAGTATAGGGACCTTCCAGACAAGCACGACCTCTTAACAGCACTTGAGATCCATAGGTATTCCACAACTTCCAAATACTTAAGGCTGTATGAGGACTTTTCAGGTATAAGCCATAATATTCCACCCCGGACCCCTAGTAGACACATATCCACATTTTTATGCAACACACATCTAGTTCATTTCTAGGAGTCACTAAAGTCTTAACAGCTCTACAAAGTCCAACTCCAGAGTCTCTCCTGGGAATCAAATCAAACTCTTAACATTGAGATCCTATGAGAAAATCAGAGAAAGACAAACACTTCCAAGAGACAATGGTAGAGAGTAAACATTTCGTTTCCCAAAAGCAGGAATAAGAGGATAAGGAGCAATTCAACTGAAGCAAAAATGAAACCCATCAAAGTAAACACCAAATCTTGGAGTTTCATTGAATTCTGTAGCTCTGTAAAATTCTGTAGGTTCATGTCTGGTGCAAGCTGTGGTGAGATGTGAGCTCAAAAGGCCTTGGGTAGCTCTAAAGAGTTGCCTCCTACTGCAGCCTCTGTGGCTTTTCTTTGTAGCTTTCTCTGCACACAGTATGTGCCCTTTGCAGACAACCAACATTCCAAATTTCATGTCTTCCACATGCTGGTGAGACCACTGCCATGTGGATGACATCAAAATCTGCCACTGGCTTGAACAATGGGTTGACTCCCTTGAATGCAGCAGCCCCCAAGTGCCCAGATAGCTGAAATCCAGCAAACACTTTGTTCTTTGGCTCTGTAGGGCACCCTGGATTCTCTTCTGAGAGTCAATTTTTTTTTCCTTTCCACCCTTGAGTGTTTAAAAACTGAGGTCTCTTTGGTTTCCATGATACCCTCAAGGCATCTTTTCTATATTCTTGATGTAGAATACTTAACTTTTTGCTGCTGTTCTCTTCAACAACCCAACGACAACCTGCTCTTTTGTCCCCAAATTCATACAGTTTCCTTCTGGCAAAACTTAAGACTTTTTGCATCTTTTTTCTTTGTGGTTTTCTTTTGCCTCTCTGGTAGAGATGGATTGAAGCTTTACCAGATTTATTAGTCCAGTTTCACTCGAAGTCTCAGAAAGAGATGCAACGTAGACACACTTTTAGCTCCAGGGTACCACCTGGCTTTAATACCAGTTACCAAGAGTTCCCTTTCCCATCTGAAACCTCTGGAGCTTGCCTTTTACAGTCCATACTTTTATTGGCATTCTAGTCTTCTGAGTTTTGACCAGAATCTCCCATCAAGTTCAGCTCATAGCATTCTAAAGCATTTCTAGTTGGCATCTTTAAGCCTTTACAAGAACCTGCCACAAACTAGTTCCAAAAGCTTTTAAACCACATTGCTGGGTAGAGTCCCAGCAATGACTAATCTTCTCTTGTACTACTTTCTTAGTTATTAGGTACCTTTTCATTGCTGGGACTGAATACTCAACATTCACAACTTAAGAGAGGAAAGGTTTATTTTAGCTCACAGTTTCAGAAGGTCTCAGCCTATTCACGGGCAGTTAGCAAGCAGAAGCACATGGCAGAGGCCTAGCTGGAGCAGAGCTGTCCACAGCATGGCAAACAGGAAGCCAAGTGAGGGAGAAAGGGCAGAACTGGCCCATGCCGTTGCAGGTTAAGCTGCAGGCACCTGCTGCTTCTCGGTCAACCTTCCATTATCATCCCCTTCCAGCCAGCTCCTCCTCTTCACAGCGTATGGAATCTACGGGTAATCCACAACATCCAAATGCATGAGGCTTTTGGGCGAGAACTCCAGATCCAAAGTATAAGATTGAGAAAAGAACAAAACTTTGGAAAGTTATTTATTATTTTATATATTGAAATACATTGGATTTCAAAATACCATTCTGAAAAAAAAGAGACTGTAGCTAGTTGGAAAGATTATCTTCCACTAATTTATGTCAAAAGAAGTGAGACTCTTAAGGCAAATGTATCCAACTTAAGCACATTGGAATACTGTTTCACTAGAGGAGAAGAAAGGGGAAAAATAAAATAAATCTGCACATCATAGACCTGCATACTATGACTCCAGTTGTTCCACTCATGGCCTCAATAATTTTTCCCCAGACTGCTCATTATGAGTTTGTATCTGTAGTATATTTTTCTTGAATCTCAGGTGAATTGTGACTGCTCTTCAATTCTGGCCCAGGCTTTAACACTTTAAAACATACTGTTTAATTTTTATCTAAATTAGTTTTTCTTGGGCCACTCCTCCAACTTCTAGAGTTCTGCTAATTTTATTCTCCAGAAGGCTTAGTGTTTCTGTCTTAATATCTAAATTGCTGATCTACCTTGGTTTCATTTTGGTACACAGTGGTATACATATATCAAGATTCTTTTCTTCTCCATGTTCATAACCAGTTTTTCCAGCATGATTTGTTAAAGAGGCTATCTTTTCTCCAGTGTATTTTGACCCCTTGTCAAAAAGCAAATAACTGAAGTTACTTGGTATTGTCTCTGCCTCTTCAGTTCTGTTCCATTGGTCAGCCTGTTTTGCGCCAGTACCATATAGTTTTTATAACTTGCTTCGCAGTATGATTTGATGTCTGGAATTGTAATGCTATTTGTTTGTTTTTTTCACTGTGATTTTATTTTATTTTCCCCCATTTTATTGATATGTAGAAGCACAAAATTCAAAGTTTACAATGAAGTTGAGCATTTGTTTTTGTCTTGTTTCTCAGGATTGCTTTGGTGGGCAGAGGGGCTGTAAACTGATACAAACACTATAAAAATCCTATGGAGATTCCTAAAAAATGTTAAAAATAAATACTCCATTTGATCCAGTAATACTTCTTTTGAATATCTTTCCAAAAGAGTTAAAAGAAACATATAATAGAGACACATATGTACCTATGTTTATAGTAACACAACTAAAAATAGCTAAACTGTGGAAGATGTTGAAATATCTATCAACAGACCAATGGATACAAAAAAATGTAGTATATGTACATGATGGAGTAATCCTCTTCTAAAAAGACAGATGCATTAGAGGCTTTTGTAGGTAAATGGATGCAACTTGAGACCATCGTACTTAGCGAAGTGAGTCAATCTCAGAGGGTAAAATATCAAGGTTTCTCTAATATGAGAAACCCAAAGTACAGGTATTTTTTAAACCAAATGAGGCTGATAGTGGGATTTTGGGGAGATGAGGGAGAGAGGGATAATATTGTTGTGATATGTATGTGCACAAAATCCTCAAGTTTACAAGTAATTATTGCATATATATATATATATATATATATATATATATATATATACACAGTAATAATTGTTGGGGGAAAGTACACTTTACTCCTTATAAAAAATAAACTTTACTTGTTACCAAAAAAATTCCAGCAAAAAAAGAGTAAAGCCATTTGCTGAGATTTGAGGAAAATTATTCTTTGCTGTTAAATATATTCACTGGTGTATACTCTGATTACTTTTTTAAAAATTTTGGTAAAAATAATAAACTTTTTGAGTATAAAGTTTTAATTAAGTTTTCATTCTTCATCTGGATGATTTGCCCTAATTTAGTCAAAAAGTTCCGTATTTCTCATACATTACACTTAGTGTCAGATGTACAGATACAAAATTTGAATTTAGTTTTGAAGTAGATAAACATAGAATAGCTATTTCAATATTATTTATGCATATAGTTTCATTTTTGGCTGTAAAATTCACATAAGAACATCTTTATATTGGAGTAATGTAACATTAATGGGTATACTTTGCCAATGTTATGGATGGGTTTTGGCCATGAATCTCAATGTTCTGTGTAAAGTCAGATTTGGCTCCAAAGCAATACATTAATAATGCAATTAGAGGTTTCTTTTGTGTTATCCTTTTCTAGTTTGTAAAAAAACTAAACTGTACTTAAATATTTATTTCATCCTCCAATATTTTAGGCTAATCGCTTTTTAGAGTTTCAAAACACACTTTTAAAAATAGATCACCTATGAGAAAAATAAAGTAAGGAATGACTACAAAACTTATCCTAAAAAAATGGTTTTTAGTCAGAGATAAAAGGACAGAGGCTGAATGGACAGTTCTGTCTCACTTATACCAATCAACAAACTCAATCTCTATGAGCATCTGAGAGTTCCTACAAATTACCCAGTGATCGAGACTCCTAACCTTATGTTATTTTTCAAAGCATCAGTTTATTCTTTCATTCAGTGAATCCCTAGCCTTTTCTATGCTAGTGAAATTGTCTTAATTTATCAAACTGACACAAAAACTGAATGCTTTGTCATTAAAGCCATGCTTTTCCCAAAAAACATCTTTTAACAGTACTAAGGATGTGTCTGGAAGAAATAAAGGTGAAAACTTCCTAAATTTTAGATAGCCTATCAGAACAAGGAAAGTAAGGTTTTCAGTTAATTTCTATTAATTATAAGTATGCCATATATTATCTACTAATTACATTAGCCATTTAACATATTTACTAAATTAACTATGATTTATATTACTTATAAGCAACGCATAAGATAGTTTTGCATTATTTTTATGTCGATATGTGAAGTATAATCACTTTTTAATAAAAGAAATTATTTCATTTTTATACCATATATTTACTTGAGATGTTTTGTTTTGGTTTTGAGACAAGGTCTTTCTCTGTAGCCCAGGCTGGTTCTGGACCCTCTATGTAGTCTAGGCTGGCCTTGGACTCACAGAAATCCTCCTGCCTCAGCCTCTGCAGTGCTGGGATTACAGGAATGTGCCACCACCCCTGGTTCTATGTGTTGCAGGAGAATTGAACTCAGGCCTTGAGTTCAGTGCTTGAAAGGCAAGTGTGTTAAGTGTTGTGCCATACCTCCAGCCTTACTTCAGTTTTTAACAGTAATTTAGCAAAATAGAACTCCTTGAAATCACATTAATGACAATCAAATGACATCATTACACAAAGTAACATTTCATTTTAAAGATAGTATTACTAATATGTGGCTGTGGCAAAAATATCCAACTGTAATTTGTCTGTTCTTGCAAAGTAGTTATTAGTCATTTGCTTATTTATTTATTTATATTTTTTAGCCAAGATCCCTGCCTGCCATATGTGCTTATGTCCATATTACAGTGATATTTCCAAGACCCCAAAGAGTACACTTGAAAATGCCCAGTTGCCCCACCTTCTACAGGGCTCCTCATCATGAATTCCCCTAGAGTTTCGAGTGTATACTGGAACTGCTGACTGTTCCATCCCCCAGGCTCTCCAAAGGAGCCACCTGCACCTCTGCTCTATCACTTCTCTGTAAAATCTCCCAAATCACAACATTTTCAGATGGATGCGCTATGAAGTGACATTTCGTGCTGGGATTCTGCTTTTAAAGCTCTGTTTCCATTCCAGTCTCAGGAATCTCAGTCGTGTGGGCTATACAATCATAAAATGCATACTTACCTCGTGTTTCTCATCGAGTTGCATATATTTTACTTAAATAAGTACAATAGCTATGTTGTATTCATTGTCTTTAATGCTTTAATGTAGTGAATCAGAGAAATTAAATACTGCACCCTTCATCTGAGGATTATATTGCTTTGTTTGAATATCTTATTTTAATAGAAAGACTGCTTTTCCATTATCTTCTCCAAACTTCAAGTTAGTTTATACATTGAGATTTTTACTTAGAATTTTAAAATTAACCATCTTTGGGCTCTCCAGGCCAAAGAGAGCCCTAAGATTTAATCGTATTTTCTCCACGGACTTTCTGAGGGCAGACATAGTGATTCCCTCAGTTTAAGTGCATTGTGACTTTGAACACATGTCCTTGATGTGCTGGAGATGTAGCTCACTGAATGTCCTCTGTCTGGGCAACATCCATCTGGTGATAATTAGGTAGTAAGTCAGGAGCTCATGAGAGGAGTATGAGCTAAAATGGAGGAGTGAAAGAGAGAAGCTGTTGGTATACCACGACATTCCCAAAGAAATGCTGCAGATCGCTTGGTATATAGATATTATCAAATGATTGAGGTTTGTAGTGACATTGTTGCACTATGTCGCTTTAGCTCCTTTGATTATATATCATTGATAATGTGAGAATTATTTAATGAGTTGTCCCTGTAAATTATTTTCTGATAAGCAGGTGAACATTTTACTCCTGAAATAATCAAAATAGCCCATGAATTAGACTTGATTCTAATCAATTAAGATACATGTATCAGTTAACAATTAGATATCTTTCCCAAGGTCACTAGCCTTGTGTTAGAATTATGATTTTAATTAATGTGTCTCTCAGTATAAATCTATTGAATTTTAAATTTGATACTCATTTAACCTTTATTAGTGAAAAAAGAACTTAGTTTGGTCATGAAGATATGAAAGTGCTGTGGTGGATACTACTTATTATTGACCAACATGGCATTTCACCCTTCCCCCTTGTTAAGGGATTTTTGTTCCAGGTGTTGATAGGAAGCTGTTACTTCCCTTCCTCCTGTCCTGGAATTAAATGATTGGTCTCCTCTATCACATCCTTATTCCACCACGCCACGAACTAACCAAGGATTAGTGTATGACTTTTTGTGTTATATTAAAAGTTATTAGAAATCCACTGCAAAATTCAGAGGGTTGTTTTGTGCTGAAAAGCAGACAGCTGTATGTATTCTGTCTCACACATAAAGTTTCAGCCTCTAAAATGTCATTGATACTAGTATTTTATTTACTTTAAATTTTATCATTATAGTTTTTTGCTCTTTACTGCTACACATACTAAAACTGAAAATAGTCCTTAGATAAATCTCGCTGATAATTGTATAATTAAAATAGACTTATAATTTCAGAAAGTTTTACAACAATATTGTTTTTGACATTACTTTGTTGATATCATTTTTGTTTGTTATTACAAATATACTCACATCCTCCTATTCTTTTTGTAAAATTATTGTAAAAAGAAAAAGTCAGTCTTGATTATAAATGAGCTCGTTCAATAAACATTTTTTGTACTGACTCTACATGGATTATCTGAGAGAATTTAGCAGGTAAAATATAAAAATCTATATTCTATCATGGAGCTTATATTCTCGAATTTGCAGAACAGAAGACAGACAAAATATAATAAATGAATAAGATTTGCAATATCTTAGGTATCACAATAAATACTATGGAGAGGATACAATGGGGTAGTGGCATAGAGTCAGGAATGGGGTGGAGTTCATCGCAATTTTAAGTGTAACAGACATGAAAGATTTTACTGAGGAGCAGACCACCAAATAAAGACCTCAGAGAAAAGTGGCATATCTAAGCAGTGCAAAGCCCAGCACAGGGAGCCAAAAATACCAATGTCCCAAATAAGGCAGAATCTTAGCTTTGGGTGGTTTCAAAGCCCAGTCAGGACTGAATAAAGTGATTTTTGACAGGTGAGTATATTTTGTATAAGCTTCAGGACTCTGTAAACAGTTGGACTTTACAAGAAGTGGAGGGCTATTTTGAGGGCTTGTGTGGAAGAATAACGCCACCTCAGTTGGGTTTTAAATAATTATTCTCAAGAGCAGTTGAAATAGATTGTGCAGATACAAGGACAGAAATAAGGAGGGCAGTTGGGAAGCTGTTGCAATGAGCGAAGAGAGAGACGGCATCATTTTGGGCAGGGGGTAACAGTGGGAATACAAATTTGTCAAGTTGTGGCATATTTAAAGTGCACTCATCATATCCTGCTGCCAGATTAAATGAGATGTGAGACAACCAGAAGGAGAGCTCAGTCCCTGCATGCTCCTGGCGTATGTACCTGAAAATAGGGGATCATTGAGAGAGAAACAGAATTAGAGGGCTGCTGAAGAGCTTATTGACGTGTCTTAGTTGAAATCCCACCTCTTCAGTTGGAGCGCCCATGACATCGGCTGCATTATTAGAGCAAGGAGTTAGTAGGAGAAGGCAGTCTTGGAGATAGGCATTCTGGAGATGTTTGCACTATCGTCGTGAGTCTAATGAGATCAGCTCTAAGGAGAGGAGGTCCCAGAACTGCGTATGGGAGCTCTCCAAGGCAAAGGAATTTGGAGGGATCATTCGAATGGAAAAGTAGATCGAAAAATAAGGGAAGTTGGGGAACGCTTATGTGCTTATGGCCTATGAAAAAGCACCCGTAAAAACTACCAAGGATATTAAATTTTGCTAGTATCAGATATTCTTGTAAGAGCTTGTAGACAAATAGGACAGAAGGTCATAGTGGAAGTACAGTGAATAGGAATATATAAACTAGAAATGAACAGTAGTATATGTATTATAAATATGAGCAATCAGGCTAATAGGAAAAAACCTGAGAATATAAATGCTCCAAATATGAAGCTTTTCATGATTATTTAATGTTTCATTTGGTTACTGTAACTCCCAAATTTGAATATAAACTATTCTTTAAGTTTTCTGTGCTGAAGAGAGTGTTAATGGTCTTAAATAATTAAATGTATTTTAATTAAGTCTCAGTTTTACCAAAGAATACAATAGTAGATAAAATAGTTATGGTTTTATCTCCTTCCAAATTAGTTTTATCTAAACTTCATATTTATTTCATTTAAAAATATGGATGTAAGAAGCTATTTCAATAACATGTTCCAACTAACAGCATCTGTAGTATAAAAGAGGGCATGTTGCCATTGATGAGCAAACTATAAGGACAGTACATGAGTATATATTTATTTTAGGCTAAAATATAATTGGTTACAAAAATGTCTGCATTATTCACCAAGTGATAAAGAGAGAAATAAAAAAAGAACTTAAGAAAGTTTTTGATATAAATGAAAACACACAATCTACTAAAACTCGTGAATACAGAAGAAGAAAGCTAGATTCTCATAATGAAGTGATAGGTTCGGATGCTATGTTGTAGGAGATCTCAAATGAATATCCCGAACCCCAAGAACTGGAATAAAAAGTGGATAAACTAAGCCAACATAAGTAAAAGGAAGAAAGTAACAATAAAGTGGAAATATCAAAAATAGAGAGCAAAAGACTAGAGAAATTTTCAGTAAAATTAAAATATAGCTCATTGAAAAGATCACAAAATTGATAAGTTGTTAGCTACACTAAACAGAGAGAACACTGAAATTACTAGATCAAAAATTAAAAAGAAGTTATCACTATTGACCTTGTAGAAATAAAGATAACTGGCAATGTTTCTAAAATGTGCGAAGAATTCTGTGAGATATTGCCCTTATAAAGAGTAAGGAGGAGGGATGGTAATGTTGATGTGAAATATATGTGCACAAAATACTCAAGTTCAAGGTAAAATGGAAAAAAGAAAAAGGAAATAGACTCATGACTTGTCTAATATTATTATTTTTCTTTTCTGAGGTATGCACTTGGGAATCTTCGTACCAGAGCGTGTTTGGACTAAGCTTTAGAAGCTCCCTATTTTGAGAAAATAGTTGCACTAGCATTGCATTCAATCATTGAATAACTCCACAAGTCTTCTTGGCAGTGATAATGCTGGTGGTGCTGGTGCTGATGGTGTTGAGGAGCATACTACACCAAAGTCTGTCTTAGTCTACTTGAAATTGTCATCTTATCAGTGGGCCCTTGTTTGATCTAGAAGTCAGCATTGTTACGGGCTTGGATTAGACACCTTTGTTTCACAAGTTTCACAGAATGGATCTGAACACAGATGAACTGTTTCTTCCACTTCAATGCTATCCTGATACCGCTGGGTCGTTCCCTCTTTTTTTCATCCAGAAATGCAGGCTTGCAAGGGGCTAAATTATATAGTGAGAAATCAGAATGTCACAGTTAACCATAAAGAAAAACAGATGAAGAAAGTGATCAGTTTGTAATCATGGCCTAGGCAAAATCACTCCAGTTTTTTTTTTTTTTTCACATTCTACTTGCAAAGTTAGATATCCTTCTGGGATTTGTACAGGAATATTTTACCTTCCATTGAATTACCATTTTTCTGACTCAAATTTTGATGAACTGGCATATTTTAATATTTAGTAGTTATGTGTACAATGTAAATATCATTCACAAGCATCGAGTTCTGGGTTAAAATCACCTTATAGGTACAAAACCATAGACAAAAATTTATTTATAGTCTTTTCCTATTTATAAGTTCTACTCATTTATTGGATTCCACTAGATTTTATCTTGGTATGGCTTAAATCTAAAGTATTCCCCTAAAAGCCTTATGTGTAGGGAAGTTGATTTTATCATGGGGCCCTATAGTAACCAGTAGCTTCATCCACTGGTAAGTTCAATAGTTGAGGGTAATAACTGGATGTGTGCTGGGGCCTGCCTGGACATGGGCCGCTGAAGTGTGATCTACAAGAACATATTCTTTTCCTGTTCTTTTTTCTCTTCCTGGCTACCTTGGGACTGCAGCTGTCCCCCACCGGGCATACCCACCATGCCCTCTCTACTTAGAGTCAACAAAATACTGACTAAATCCTCTCAAATTTGTGAGCCAAAATAAACTTCTTTCCTTTTAAATTTAGTTGTCAGGCATTGTGTCCCAGTGGTGAGAAAGTAATTCAGATTTATATATACTTTGGAATCATACAAGTTAAGCACTATGGTACTATGATGGTTTATTTCATGATAAAGTAGTCTCATCGCAATTGCTTTAATCTGTGGTGGCTTCACCATAAAATACACTTGAAACTATTGTTTATGTAACTAAAGGAACATGAAGTTATAGTGGAGATAAAGGAAATACATTCTGAATAAATACAGCAGAGGTATAGATGCCATGAGATGAAAGTTCTGTCATCAGGAGAAAGTGCTTAAGTTTGGGGAAACAGATCAAGCAGTTAGATCCACTCACTTAAGAAAATGGTCTCTTTCTACACTTAGGATCAAAATTACCTAAGGTTGATATCACTTGACTATATATATATATATATATATATATATATATATATATAAATTCAGAAAACAAGACTGAGATTAGGAGTAGTCAAGAAATCTCTCAAAATTTTTAAAATTTGCCAGAGTTTCATTAAAAGTGGAAAGAAGAAAGACTTGCACATAAATTCGTATATTGTCATTGTTTAAGTTTCATTTTCATTTAACAGAAACAGTACACAAACTTCAGCACATTAAAAATAATATTACCAGTGTGCAAGTGCATAAACACAAATGTCCACACTTTCATAATCGTGACTGTAACACCAGCTATATGCAGGACTCTTCCTTAGCCTGGCTTCTCTTCTTAATTGGATTATAGCAAAGTCATTATTCCCATAGAACTTGAAATAGAGTTGCTGGTGTCCACCAGAGATCCATGGATTATAAACTCCCAATGATGAAGGCAGGGAATATGAACCTATCACCCTACTTCCATGAATATCTAAACTCTGAAAACTTTCTTAAAACCAGTTAATAAGCTGATAGTGGGTAACCACCCACACAGGTAATTTTGAAAGTGAAACTTGTTTTCAGTGTGCATGGTGAGGTTGATAGAGCAGATAGTTTAAGCAAGAAGTTCTGACCATTTTCTTTGTAACGCTTATTAACTGTTCAGTAGTGTGATTTATATAGACACTTTCTCAGCTGTTAGTTGCTTTTAGTTAGCCAACACAGGCTCAGTCTTTTAATCCTTCGCTTTTATGACCTATACATCTGCCTACTTGATATTCTGTCCAGCCCAGACCACCAACTTTCCCACAAAAGCCATAAAAGCCGTAGTAAATTGACTTGATAGATAAAAATCAGTGATCTGGGATACATACGGTTATTCTTTTTATATAATATAACAAAATTGTAAGCCTTCAGCCTTTTTCCCTTTAGTTATTTAAGAGGACAGGCTGATATACACCAGCTGAAAACCTTTAAAGTTCTTTCCTTTAATCTTATGCTTTCAGAAAGATCTGCCAATTCCAATACCGAGATTATATTGGCCTTGTAAATGCCAAAGTATTTCTCAGAGATACAATCATCCTGGCACTGAAGGTCTGTGGCTAATTCTTTGGGGGAAAAAACTGAACAGGATATTTAGTCAAACACATTTAGTTACCTTTTTAGGAATTTTATTCCACTTGAGGATAGAGTACCATTTTGAAGCCTTTTCATTTTTTTAATGATTTGGAAATTTGAATAAATAAGAAAGTGAAATGACACTGACAGAATCTAAAGTCTCATTTTAGAACATGTGTTTGTTCATGTACCCAAGCAAGAGAGGACTATGTGGCTTGCTAACACTGAAAACACTGTATTATGTAGGTCATTCGAGCAATTGTGTCAATCAGAATAGGCTACAATGCATTGAAGTTTTAACAACACTCCGTTTTAGGGGCTTAAAGGAACATTTATTTCTTGTATACTCTCCATGTTCTCTGAGGACTACCAGGCGAGGTCTACTGAGGGTCACTCAGGGACCCACAGTTGTGATTGCAATAACTTCCAGGATAGAAGTTGGAAAGTCAGAAATATTACACTGGCTATTAAAAATTTCCAGCCAAATATGGTACAAATCTGTCCTGATCATATTTCTTTGGCCTAAGAATACCATATGGCCGGCCATATCTACCGTTGAAGAGGAAGAGGTCAACATTAAGGTTGCTGAAAGACAGTGAGGGCCATGGGGCTAGGAGACTGTGTTGTGAACATCACGAGGTACAGCTGTGAACCCACGAATTCAGAAGCTGCCATCATATGAATGCAGATTCTGAGGACTGTACAGATACCTGGTAGTTGAGATAACCACCTAGGAAAATGCTGTTGTGTCCAAGTCACCTGTGCAAGGAAAGCCAAGTAAACTCAAGGATCTCTGACCAAAGCATATAGAAGAAGATGAAGAGGAATAGATAGGAAGGAAGATTTCTAACCAAGGCTAAGAAATGGGACTTGAACCATTTTATGGGTGATTGATAGTTAAATGCAGGGATTCTTGGGCTGGCTTATGTTTTAAGAAAAGGCCTGGGCAAGGAGGGTGGGCACAGATTAGTTATATTTCCACCATCTTTATTACATTGGATACCACAGACTTGGTTTTACATAGGCTCAGCATTGTATAATAGGTTTTTTTTAAGTAACTGATGATAAATCTATGCGCGTTGGAAATAATCTAAAGTAGTGTACTACATACTTCAAAATCAGGGTTGACTACTTCTAAATTCATTTTAATTGGTAAAATGAAGCTGGTTGCCACTAGAGCTTAAGTTGAATTTTCCCTCCTGCTGGAGATCCTATCTTGCTTATGGTAAAGCAAACAATCAAGTAGGCTGATGTCCATTAAACTGATATTTTTGATAATATCTCCACAGTTGATGAAAGCTGTTTTGATGCTTATGTAGCAGGTGCATATGACCAGCATTATTTAAAAAAAAAATAATACCAGGGCATAATCTAGAGCATTGCCAAAAATCTTAAAGGGAAACATTGAAACAACCACCTTTTTTTTCTTTTACCTCAAATCCTATCATTAGCCTCTCTCTCTCTCTCTCTCTCTCTCTCTCTCTCTCTCTCTCTTTCTCTCTCTCTCTCTCTCTCTCTCTCTCTCTCTCTCTCTCTCTTTCTTTCTCTTTCTCTCTCTCTCTCTACTTCACTAACCTAGGTGATATGTGATCCAGAGAGTGGGGATTGTGATATTTTTTGTTTCCCATGCCTCACAAATGCTAATATAAAAGTTGTTAGTAATGTTTGCTTTTGTGACATTTTCTTTCAAATTAAAATTTCTGTGACCTGCTCAACAAATAATACATCATCATTATTAATGATGGTGTATTAAACTACATCATTATTTCTTTGCAGAAGCTTCAAGACAGCATGTGGTTTACCAACTCCCTTTTCCAATGCTGTCATAAATAACCATGTGTAGATGGTGATTTTGGCAACCAAGGCTTCCTCATGAAGATAATGTAGAACTGGGCCTCAGCTGGACCATGCTGGAAGAATAAGAAGATTCCTTTCTGCCAAAGGCAATTGAGGTATCGGGGTTGCTTGTTACCACAGAATAACCTAGTGTATGCTAAGTGATTGTTGGGATATTCAAAACATAAGATTCCAAAGATTGCAAAATATCTTCCATAAATAGATTAATTGAAGAAAAATCCATGAAGTAAAGCTTATGCCTTTTTATTTGTAGGTTATTTATTAAGATTCAAACTTAGAAACAGAATATAGAGCCTGAACCTCAAAAAAAAATGAGACCATTAGTGTCTCATACATTGAAATATATTCCCTTTCTTCCATGGTCTCTTTCATGTACCTTGTATTCTTGATTTGCAAAGAAAAGTGTAGTTTATGAATGTTAGTTGTTTACTAAAAAGGAGCTCAACTGACCCTGTGCCTGGTATTGTTTCCTCTACTATATTAAGAAAGATGCCGTTACTGTTGGCAAGAATAACTGCAGTTCATATTCCAGAAAGCTTGTGTAATTCAGGTGGCTGTTAGTTATTCTACTTACACATTTTCCATTTCTGTAATCTCCCACAGTCTGCTCGTAGTGCGAGCCTCTTTATGATGTGTTTTGTTCATAGCTGAATTTAGTCCTCAACTCTGCCTCTTAGCAACAATTCAAACAGAAGCCATATAGCTGCGAGATGTGGATGAATAAATACATAAGGTGCCTAGTGCACTGAAGATATAAATAAGTATAAATTATCCTCTGTTTTGTCTTTTTTATGTAGGAATACTTGATGAATATGCACATAGCCAATTTGAAAAAGTTACAGTTAAGAAGGGGCATTAAAAGTGAGTGTAAGAGAAATTGATTTTTTTTTCCCTTGACACTTATGGGAGAGGAATAAGTGTTACCTAGGGCATCGAAACTGAGAAATAGGAAAGATGAGTTAGATTAAGTATTCCAGTTGCATTTCCTTAATTTAATATGTTAAGAAAGAAAAAAATCTTATATTTTCTTTCCTACAAGGAAAAATATAACTCCAGAAATTTTCTGAACTCACTTGAGGCTCAGGAAGTTGGTTGAAAAGGACTCATCAGGAATCGGGAGGAGTGAATACCCAAGCATGAAAGTCAGGAGCCTGCTCTGGCCAGGAGTCTCCAGCGCTGTCACTGAAACTGGACACATCAGGGCTCAGGGAAAATGAAAGATGCCCCATAGGTCTCCTGGCCCCTGCAGAGATCAATAGCAAGGAGCAACTTGGCTAGTTTTTCTTTCCTGGGTTTTCCCACTATTTCTTCTGCCCTTCAGGTGTTTGATCTGAGCCCATAATTAGGATTCTTTGGAGTCTGGGTGAACTTCACCAGAGCTCTTCAGATAAGGAAAATCCCTTCATTTAAATGAAAAATAATTATTTTCAAAAAATTCAATATAGAAAAACCTTCCAGTTAATAGGAAAATAGTTATTCTTCAAAAAGTTCAGTATTTTATTCTATTAGTAACTCCTATATATTCTGTAATCCATAAACATATCTGTTTGTTATTTATATCAAAAAGCACCTAAGCTGTATCGATCTGTCTTCTCTGGGAGGTATCTAGAACACGGAAATAGCATCTCCTCCCTATTGTGTCCAAAAAAATGGTGGGAATTGTAGATGGAAGCTAATTATTAGATTTCCTCCTCATTCCCTTGGTGAATAAAAATCTTAGTCCCAGGTTTCTTTCTGATCTGCCTCTGGCATAACCACCACTCCTTTTGGTAGCAGTGGTGATTCTGCCATTGCACTGTATTAGTATATTCCCAGGTCTTTCTTTAGCTAGGAGTTTTCTTCTCTGATGTGAGTTTTGTGCTTAAAACCCTACAGAAAGCAACCGCATCTGCCCTCCGCGGTCTCCTCATGCTGTAAGCAGAAGACGTGTGGGTTGTTTCATCCCCATTTTGATATGTACAAAGCATTTGCTAGTGTCTCGTCATTTCTCCACAGTAGGGATTTATGTGATTTATCTTTTGCTTTTTGCACTAAACAGGAAAGCTCCGAGGCAAGGCTTTTTTCTGAAGAGTGCTTATATTTTGTCGGAGAATTCTTTTTGTTAAAGCTTTTCTAAAACTCTCACCTTTTGAAGACTGGCTCAACCACTGACCAGGGTGAGCAATTACATAAAATGGTTACCATGGTGGCTGGTGGCATAATACAAAAGAAACAGTGGGTTGCATGTGTGATCAGCAAATCAGGTCAGACAGAACGTAACCTTTCTTTTCTGTGAGTCGCAGTCATTTTAGTTTGCGTCTTGGGAAAAACCTTCCTATCATCCTGAAAGACTCATTTATCATGAGACGTGGAGGAATCTATCCCTTTCTCCTTCCTCTGAGACCTCTATATAGATTAATAGAATTCCAAAAAAAGAAAGAGACCTCACTTATTTATTACATATACATACTTACCTACAATGAAAACATATTGAAGTGTAGATTGTTAACTTTATCTCTTCCTGACATACTCAGTGTTTTGGTTTGTTCAGATGCTGAGCGAAGTTTGCTTAAGTCTAATGAAGAAACTTGCACATTCAAATCCCTTGTGAGTCAGTTCTAAGTTCTTTGCCTCTAGATTTGCAAACAGCCTGGGTTGAATAAGAATATAAATAAAATAGTGATACTGGGAAAAAACCCCTAAAAACCATGATTCCTTGATGGAATATTAATAACTCATCATTTGTATGAAGGGAAGCATTGGAATAGCATTTGAGGGATTCCCTCAGATAAAATGTATATCGTTCAGTATTTTTATAGTAATACATTTTAGTTTCCAGAATTTTTGAGTTGGGAGTCATCTCAAGAGATTGGTTTGCTTGCTATCTGGTCCCCTGCCTGCTCACAGGTGAGGAAGACTTCCATAAATTGCTTAGTTCATGCTCAATTTACAGACAGAAAATTTGGTAACAATTGTGGTTAATATCAGTAAGTGCTAGTCAAGTCACCTTTTAAACTTCACAGCACATTAAATAATCTTTAGTTATACAATTTTGCAGGGTTCCAACTAAGGAATGCTTAGTATGTTTTGTTATCTTTTTAATGTTACCCCCAATGTTCAAGCAATTCATTACATTTATACACAGTTCTGAACTCTTGCCTTTGGACTACGGAGAACTTCGTGCTATAGCATGTGGAGAAATTTGAAGAAAGAGACTTAAAAGGTTTTGCCATCGATGAAGAGAAAGGCCAGGCAGAAACAAAACATCTGGGTCATCTTGATTAAGGGAGCTCCAGGGTGAAGTTCAGGTTCCCCCAATGAAGGGATCCCAGAAGTTGTACCCTAGGAGAGGGCTATAGGCTACTTACAGGATTTTGGAAAATGTATAGGACCGTGGTGCAAGCTGATTGGCTGGCTTGGCCAGTGGTGCTGTCCTCAGTTAAGTTTCCTTTTGCCAGAAGCTGTTTCTGGCAGGGGACTTGTCGCCCCGCTGGTTTTTCTCTTCCCCTCTCTCCTAGGGCCCTCAAGACTCATTTAATCATACAGATTGGTGGACAGAAGGAATTTTCTTTTCTTTTTTTTTTTTTTACTTTTTTCCCCCACTATTTTTATTAATATACAAATGTAATACATAGTATTTATAATGAATTTGGGTGTTTCATGCATCTATGTATCATATCGATTTTACAATCTCTTCCCAAGAAGGAATCTTCTTACCAGTATTTATTCTTCATGCCATTGGCACTCAAAGTAGAACCCTTAACGCCAGAAAAAAGAAACTAGCCCTAATCTTCGAGCAAAATTTGTAATCTTGAACATTACAGCAGTATTGAAATAAAAATGTAGAAAGCCTGAAAATAAGTCATCAGAAGAAATTAGTGAAAATGAGATTACATCACAAAACATTACACATAGCCCCTTTTGGGGGTGAGATTAGATTTAATAGTAATGATCACATTGCTGTGTGGGTAGAAAAGGAGAAAATTAGCCAATGCTCCCTGCTCTGGTTTGAAACGTTTTCTCGAAACTATGTGTTTAAAAGTGAATTTCCAATTCAACAGCATTGGGAGGTGAGGCCTAATGAGAGGCACTTACATCGCAGGGCATGGCTGTCCTGAGGGTCTTAAAGCTGGGCCCATGCAGGCTGCCAGGCCTGCCACCTCTCACTCTCCCTCTCTGCACTGTGCTGAAGCTGTGTTCTTTGTTTTCCAGTCTTTGAAGTCCTAAACATCTGTTACTTATCACATCAGCAGCCTCAAATGTTTTGTCACAGGTACACAAAGGCACTAAGTCACCATCTGAAACTTACCATAGGAAAGTAGCAAAAGGTTAAAATAATGGGGCCAGTTCAAGAATGACAAACTTTGAATTTGTGCATTTCTTTGTATGTGGGTTTTGCTTTCAAAAATCAAAAATCAAAAAAAAAAAAAAAAAAAAAAAAAAAAAAAAAAAAAAAAAAAAAAAAAAAAAAAAAAAAAAAAAAAAAAAAAGGATCCAGGAATTAAACTCTAGTTAATTATCTGCATGTTGAAGTGTCGGTGAGGTAATTGGGAAACATAATGTCTCTTACTTTGATATACACCCAAAACAAAGGATAAGTAGATGGATAGGAAAGGTGGATAGTAGTTTCCAGGTATATTTATTAGCTCTATCCACAATAAAAATATTACCATTTCAATTTTGTATTAAAAACCTTCCAAATCCTTCCACAGCCATTAGGTAGAAAGTCTTTTTTGCAAAGCTGTCCATATTCAGTGTCTGTCCCGCAGCACAGTGTCTTCTCTCACCACTCCTTGAGTCTCCTGTCACGTTCGTCAGTGTGGATCCAGTTTATTTCCTCAGATTTGATCTGATGTTCCACAGCTTTTCTGCATTCTCTTCCTCAGTGGGAAACACTGTCATTTCTGTATCCTTGCAAGCTAACTTATGTGTACATATTCACACATTCTTGTATTCCATGAATGCACAGTTTTCCACTTGATTCCCATAAATGGTCCAAGAGTTAAGGTGACAGGGACTCACAAGAACACGGTAACTTGCCTAAATGTGCCTCTCATAACTTGGCTGTGGAGGGGCTAAGAAATAAATTTGAATATTCTGAAGAGAGTTTCCTGCCTTTTCCACCATAGGAAGTGATACTCTCTCCTAATCCTGGTAACAAATGATGAACAGCTTTGCTGCACATATAATTCTCTCTAAATGTATCACATTGACCAATTGAGGAGCAGGGATCACAAATTCTAAAAAAACAGACCAAACTTAGATTCAATTTTTGGCCTGTTCACAAAAATTAATATTTTCAGATCTACGTGATTTTTGAGGTCCAATTGAGTTGCAGTGATTAATTTGCAGTGCTAATTTAACTTCTTTAGATCCTGTAGATAGATTCTAAAATAGGTCAAAAGTTACAAGAAAGTTTTACTGCGAGCTAATAATCCAAGTGCAAAGGACCTATTGCAACAGAGAGGTTGTATTTAGCAGTGTCCTCAGAGGATATAAAACTTTTTGTTTTGTATCACTTTGAAGACACAAAGTAGTAACTATGCAGATAATTATAGCTTATCCATTGCATTTAAATTGAGTTTCAAAGTTTGAACGCTGCATAATTTTAAACTATACTTGAGAGAGTACTTTCTAATCCACATTCATCTAATCCACATTCCTGATGGCCCTATGGGAAGACATCTTTGTTTCCTACCACTCTTGTGCAGAAACAGACTCAAAGGAATTGCAAGTTGCTCAATGCCATGCAGCTTATGGCCACATTGGAACATATTTTTGGACTTAACATCTGTCCTTGTTTGCAATCTATTATATGAAGAGAATGCATTTCCTATCACCAATACTTTCAGAGAATAGAAAACCTGAAAGTAGTGGTGCATCCAAGAAAGAGAGGAAAAAAAGACTTTCTACCTAATGGCTGTTCTCAAAGTTTTTCCACACTTTACATAATCATAGCATGAAAATAACGTAAACTAACAAAGGCCCTTTGTAAAAATGAAAGAAACTAGATGTATTTCCTCATTTAAATAACCAAAACATTGCTCAAATTTCCACCAATGAAGAAAAAATCAAAGGCCTGAATCTCAAAGTCTGTGATTTAATTTTTGCTGAGGATTATTGGTCAAGCAATTGCTTCTCCTTATTGCTTATGTTTAGAGACATTGGTGTCTTTTCACAGACTTCATTCAAGCAAGGCAAATGGAGAGATTAATTAATTATTCTTATTTACATGAAAGATGTTCGGTATTACACTGGCTATTACAGTATGTTTTAAATGGCAGATAAATTCTCATAAGGATTTCAAAATTATTAGGCAGGCTCAGTACCTACTAAATACCTTCAATGTCATCTGTAGAAATGAGCATGTATCTAAAAAATTCTCTAAAGTTTATATTTCTAAAAAGATGCAATCTTACATAATTCACGTGGAATTTTTATGTCCATCTCCTTCCACCTCTTACAGATCTTTGTAATTAAAATAGGCTTCACTCAGGAGAAGGACATTTAGAAATGAGATTACATCCTTACTATGTGGTACATTAAAGCTGCTGGAAGGAGAAGGGAAAGGAGAGAACATTCATCAGTGGAATCTCCCTCTGCCAAGTTTGGAAGAGAAATAAAAAAAGTGGGACGGGAGAAAAAGGACACCCAAAATTGTTTAAGGAATCCCAGTCATGGAAATAAGACCACACAAATAATGTACCACCAGTACCTGAAGTACAAAAATTACTTTAAAAAATCACAAAAATCTTTAGAGTTTTGGGATGCTACGCATAAAGAAGAAAACTGTCTACCTGACTGTTGCTGCGGGAACATAGGGTAGTGAGTGTCTCAAGGGCGATGTTGACAAACACATCAGGAGACAGTGGAATGAAAGTGTAGGACACAGCTAACTTGGTGACGTACCAGGTGGAGTGTGTCAGTGTTCTGTTTCTCTATAATATTTGTCATTTCACATAACACTCTACGTTGCCTTTGCCCAGTCCTGTCAGAAAGTTGTACCAAAAAGTCAGCAAACACTGATTCAAGATGTAAGGGTATGTTTTAGATTTATGTGAGAAGTGGTGAAAATTTGAAGTAGTTAACTTCCAGAGACTTTTTCAACATATGCACTCTTTCATTAAGACCTTGCAATTTCAAGTACTTGAATTGTATGTGCTTATAATGCCACAGCCCTCTGTGATAGGAATATCTTAATTTTATGCATTCTTATTTATGTATTCAAATACATTTATTGGATTATTCCTATAGGCAGTCCTAAATTTAATTTCAGCTATATAGTTGTGGAGAAATGCAGGCAAATATCTTGGCTCCTTATGGGTCTTATATTCTGTTGCAGAATAAGTAACTTTAAACAAAAAATATATAAATAAAAGTATATAGACTTAAGGGAAATCTCATATATAATATATACATACATATATATATATATATATATATATATATATATATATATATAATATATATAATTTTAGAAAAGGAGTGACACTTTATTTGAGGGACTCAGCAAGTCTTGTTGAATAGGTAGGTGAATTTTGAATAAAGCCTTAAAGGAAATTGAAAAAACAAATTTGAGGCTGAATGTTAGGCGGTTAGAGTTGGAGAAATCTTTCTTGAGCGCAGGGACAGCTAGCCTAAATTGCCCACATGCTGGCTAGAAGCCAGATACACTATCTATATATTTTTCTAAATAAGAAATAAAGTTTACATTGATCTTGAGCATTGTGTGCACATACATATCATGGCAGAGACACAAATCCTCCCCCCCCCCATTTTGACACCTCCTGTCCCTACCATTCCCATTGTTTCCCATGTTAAGTTCCATGAAATAATTGTGATCTCGGTTTCTCGTATCAGAGAAACCATTTGTCTAGGGAGGTATTGAAGAAGTAGCATGCTGCTAAAAATTCCAAAATAAAAAAAAAAAAGATAACTAGAGCTTTGTGGAATCATAATTTAAAGATGAACTTACTACCTATTAAAATCCTCCTCTACTCAAAACTCCACAAGTTATTAAATTGTATAGGGTCACTGAAGAAAGGAAAAACAAAACTTCTGCCTCATAGCAGCATCCTCTCGGAGAAAAATTATGCTGAAATTTTTTCTAAATGTGGTAGCATTTTAATAAGTTAGAAGAAAGCAATTCTACTCCATGTTAGTAGAAGTAATTTAATGTTTGGTGGTGAATGATGTTATCAGAATAACTTAAAATGATTGAACGTTGTGAGCACGTAGAATTTATGCATATTCCACTTACATTCATGAAAATTGTCTTATTCCTTGTTTTAAACATAACATATTGCAATGGGAACTTATCGTCAATTCCTTCCATCAAAAAATGTTCTTGTGAACTTACTGATACACAGGACAGCCATTTAATTTAATTTTACCCTCTCGAGCATGTTTTGACTTGGGACTTTGAACTTGTTTCTCCTTCTACCTGGCACATTTTTTCCAGATCTTTGGCAGAATTACTAGTTAATCTTTAGTTCCAGAGAGCGGTCTTTCTTTCTATCTCAGCCCTTATTCTTTATAATCTAATATTACACCATAATATGTTATGTTTTATATTCCATTGCATTACATCAATGAATACGCATTTTAAAATTTTCCTCTGGCATTGAGCTTCAAGAAGATAAAAGTATCTATTTTCCATTTTGCAGACATGTATTGCATTACTTGAGACAAGGCGTACTTTATATGTAGAGCTCAAAGGTGTGGCATAAACACTGAACCTAAAAAAAAAACTCAAGTATTATCATGAACGATGTAACCATCTGTCCTCTGTCTACTTCCTGTTGAATCACTTATGTATGCAAGATGATTCTCCTCTTTATCAGCATCCCAACCATTGTTTATTTATTCTTTGCATTTAACTAAATCCTAAATCTCTTATACTTTTGAAGCTTCATATGAACTCACTTCCTCATTAACCTGGGCAACTATATCTGTATTCCCTCAGTGCTCCAAATTTATACTTTAATTTATACTTAGCTATATGTAGCTGTATAGGTGTAAGTTCGAAATAGCTAAAATTAAGAAAAGTGTAATAAAATAATTTCTTAGTCACACTTATCACATTTAATTTTCTCAAAGGTCACTTGTGGGCAGTGGCTACCATATTGGACAGAACAAGTCATAAAGCTGTTATGAGGGCAGGTGAAAATTTCTCTTTGTGGATGGTCAGCAGGGTATAATATTTGTGTAATAAAGACTGAACTTGTTGCTGCAACTATAAAGATTAAAATTGGAAATATAAGTGAAAACTGTAAGAATATAAATTTCAGCTCAATATTATAAAGAATATATGTTTGGACTATAAAAAATGGATGGTACTTCTTTAAAATCATAAACACATGTGTACTCCATAGAAATGGGTACAAGAAATTTGAGCCCTTAGACAAGTGGGTGGGTTATTTGAGTGGGAGGATTCAGTTTACTCTTGATGTCATGAATCATTAGCGAAATAAAGTAGCATTTGAATTACCCAGGAAAAAATTATCTATGAATGACCTATGAAAGTTGGGAAACATTCTCCTAATCATCCTCCTTCATCTGTTGGCCTAAAATGTCTTTGAGATATGTATCATAGGCTATGTACTTAATAAATGCTCAAGTGATGCTAATCATCTTTGTAGGACACGGAAAATTTGGTGGTAAATGACACAAAAATGATAAATACTCAGTTCTAGTAGTGAGGCAGACCAAAAGGAAATCCGCAGTATTTGCAAGAGGCTTGAGTCATAGAAACACCTAGAGCTGTACTAGGGAAAGTAGGAAAAAGCTAAAAAGGCTGAAAAAAAAGAGGAAAACTGTTTCAGAATTACTGAATTCAGTATGACATGATGTGTTTAGTGACCAGTAGTGGGGATGAATACAGGAAGGAATAGAAGGACTGATAGTAAATGTTTAAGAACTCAGTAGCCTTATATTTATTGATGACTGTGTGCTCAGCACTCTACAATATGTGAGCATAGGCAGATTTTGTTTCATGCAGCATTCCAGATGATCTTTACTTTGGCAGTCTCCAAATATTAAGTAATGTTTTCAGGTGACATTTAACAAGATTCCATGGTGTGATATTTTTAAAGTTCCTGTAATTACATCACATTAAGGCACATCTTATGGACTTATCTTTTGATTTACTGTTCTTTGATTGGGACCCATACATTGTGTCTTCACAGCCAAACTTAAATTAACATTGAGCAACCATTCAGAAAATTTGCAACATTAATATTATTTCCAGATGAGGTATTTTCTTTCTACATAAGTCTGCTCTTCTGAATTTCATTGAAAAGTTTCACATAGCTACTATTATTGTTTGTTTGCTTGAGTCCGGGCTTCTTTTTGTAGTCTGGCTGGTCCTGAACTCATTGTGTAGCCTAGGATGGCCTTGATTTCATGGCAATCCTCCTGTTTCACCCTTTAAGTGTTGGGATCTGAACTATTTTTATACCCATTGTTTTACCAAGGCTGTTGTGACTCAATGCTGGAGTCTGGCCCGTTGTTGGAATACAGTCATGCTGAAGTCAACATCACTAATATTAATGATGAAACTGAGGCTCTAGTTGAGAAATGACATAATAAATGTGGAAAGGAATCCAGGAGGACCCTCCCATTTCAGTGGAGTTTTCTAGCTCATTGTACTCATTTTTCCCTTTCCTTCTGGTTTGTCCAACACTGAATCTGGGATGTAATTTAATAGCCCTAAATCTCATAGCTTCTGGGAAGCAGCGGGCTTCTTTATATACATAAACATATTTCATCAGGTATGCTCATTAAAGGCCAAATTCAGCTGTGTCTCTCAAGGTATTTATTAACACAGCCAAGTTTTATTTTCCTTTGGTTATATGCAACACATTACAAAACATGTGGGGATATAAAGATAATTAAAGCATGCATCCCAGACTCGAGACACTTGCAGTCCACTGTCACATTTACTTGAATATTAATAAAGGGAAAGCTTATTACCTCCTTGCACTAATAAATACCAGGCAGAAATTGGGTGCCAAAAGCATGCTAGATGTAACCACATAGTGATAAGCGCATATGGCAGGCCCATACAAAGATGTCCCTTTCAAAGACATTTGTGTCCTAACCCATGCAACTTGTTAATATCATACACTGAAAGACCAAGGGACTTTGTGGTTGTGGCCAACATGTGAGATTGAGTTGAACAGATTATCTTAGACTGATCAGTTGGGCCAAACACAGTCGGACAGGTTCCCATGTACAAAAAGCAGAGAAAACAGAGGTCAGACTTAAAAAGACGGATGTGAGTAAGGAATGTTACTAAGTTGGAAAATGGAAAAAGCTGTCATGAACTAAAGAATGCAAGCTGCCTCTATGAGCTGAAAGTAAGACAGTAGAGAGAGCCTTGAGGACACTTTAAAGTTTGTCCAGTGACATTCAGTTTTGATTTCTGCTTTTGCAATAAAAGATGTGCTGTTTTAAGCCACTACATGTGTTAATATTTTATAAAAATAATGGGGAATTGATGCAGTGCTGGAGTACTGATTACTGCCATACTGGAGTATAGTGTTGGAGGGATTGTAGGCAAGTAAATAAACATATGATAAAAAAGAGATGAGAGAGAGAAAAAAAATGCATTCTGTGATAACTTACAGTCACAAGTATATATACAAGCAATTACAAAATTTTGAGTCACAATAGTCATCGTACAGTAGGTGAGATTTTAACTGAGCCCCAAAGAATGCCAGAGAGTGTGTCCCGTTACACACAGAAGACTTTTCAGTGAAAAGGAAGAGCCACTGAAAAGTGACAGGGATTCAAGAGAAAGCCAATAGTTCCACAACCCAAAAGACAACTCAGTGTTGGATCAGAAGCAGATGTGACATGAGAAGGAGCGTCACACTCCTGCACTCCAGAGGCTCCTTTACCCTGCAACCTGGGTGTCTGTGCAGCACACCCGAGGGGTCCACTGTGCACAAGTGGCAGCTAGTGAGGGAGTGAGGAATCTCTGGGGACAGGGGACTGTGCCCAGTTGAGACAGATGTAGAATCTAATTATATTTTCTGGATTTTAGGGTTTCCCGAGTGACTTTTTAGGAGCAGAGTGTAGGTAATAGATCTAAATTCAGAAAGACAATGCAGAGTGAAGGAGAGAACAAGTACAGTATAAAGTTTTTGGTATAGTTTGAGGAATGTCAAGTCTGACAATGAAGGCCAAAGCCATAGCCCTAGGTTTATCACATTTAAACATCAAATCAAATCTTAATATGAAAAGGGGAACACAAGAAGTTCTATCCGTGTCTGGAGTAATGGCTCAGTGATTGAAGCGCTTGCCTAGCAAGCACTACGTCAAGTGCTAAGTACCCAAGTTTGATTCCTCAGCACCACATAAGCCAGGCTTCTATAGCCAGATGAATACCTGCAATCCCAACACTCAGGAGGCTGAGACAGGAGGATTGTCATGAGTCCAAAGCTAGCCTGGGCTCTATAGTGAGTTCAGGACCAGCCTCGTCTGCAGAGAGGGATGCTGTCTCAAAAAAAAAAAAAAAGCTATCAAAAAATTTTAAGCCCCAAGTCATACTTTTTTGATTTTTATTACCTCATGGAATTAAACTCTTCTTCAGCTCATAGATAAGTAAAGCATTATGAAGGAAAATAATATAGTAAAGTTTTGAGCTCACTAATTTTATGTATACAAAGCTTATTTTGGTTCATATTTTCATTTTGCTCCAGCTAGGAAGATGAAATTATCAAAATGATACCAACAACTCTTCTTCCGTGATCTTTATTGACACTCTGCACTTAGTGTAGTGTGGGTCGCTTATACTGTCAAATGCTTCGTGGATTCTTTTTCCTTTCCTTTGAGTTTACATTTTCTAGTCCTGTCCTGTACAAAGTAATAGCTAATTGCTTGCTGGAAGGTGCCACAATTTGCCACATTTTGCATCAGCTGTGTCTCTGAGATTCAAAAAAGTGCTTTGGACCCACTCACCTGAATCTTTCCATTGTTCTCTTGATCTTAAAACTAAGTACAGAAATACTAACCTTTGTAACCTTGTAGAAAAATTCCACGTTTTGGAAAACGTGAGGTAGTAGAGAAAGGGCAATTCCGACATGATTTGGATGTAATGCCATGTTCCTATTAGAAAAGTAGGAAATTTAAAAGAAAGAAGCGAGGCACTTTTAGGTAAATGGCTAATGAGAGGACAGAAAGAAATTAGGATAAGTACCAACTTCCCTTTGTATCTTCCACTTACGTACTTCACTTAGTGTAAAAAGTATGAAAATGGACGTCTAGCATAGCATTGCACGGTCAAGCGACCAAGTGCCAAGTGCTCCGATTATCCTCTTTGCTGTTCTTCCTGTACCATGGGTTGATCCCAGGGCTTATCATGAGCTGCATCCCAGCAAGTCTTCTACTTTGACAGAGGGTTTCAACAAGTCATTAATTTGCCCAGTCTGGGCTTGAACTTCCCACCATCCTTCGTGGCTTCCCAGGCTGGGATGACATGTGCCAACACACCATTTCTAATATTCTATCTATTCTTTTCCTGTTTATTTAATGCATGCCAGAATGTATACACAACTTAACTATAATCCTTCAATAATATGAGAATATTGGACTTAAAACTAATAATAAAATGAACAAATCATTAAACATAGCTAGGTAAGGAAAACATCAAGAAAAGCAAAATATTAACCTTGTTTTTCCTAAAGCAATTTTTACTTTATTTATGGCGGGTATGTGAGAAATGAAGCTCATGATAAAATAATAGTGAGAAGTTTTGAGCAAGATAACGTAAAACACTTGTTCACTTTTTAATTGACACAGAGACATTAACAATCTAATTAAGATGCACCCAACAAAAGCTTATGTTTTTGATAAACTACTGAGTTCATTTACTACAGAAATCTTCTGGTTTCTCATTAAAAACCCATTTTGTAAGGAATACGCGTTGAAAATTATCACTGTGTACAATACTGACCACTATTTAAAACATTTATGGAGAGTTTTAAAGTCAGTTATTAGTGGTTATTGTCTATGTATTCAGGTTCTTAAAAAACTGAAACTCAATTAAACATGAGACATTCAAGATTAATGGAAGTCCTCCCCCAGGGGGAGCTGTACCACACAAATGCATGAGGCATTATGTATAGTTTATTGCATTAAGCATAAGAAGGAAGAGTTTGAGATGTAGAATTCACCTGTTTATGTTTATGTGGCAATAACAGCTTCTACCAATATTTGAAAAGCTGTAGAAGAGATAGATTGTAAATCTAATGAATTTCTCCATTAAAAAGGAAGCACAAAGAGGAAGAAAGAAAGAAATTACCAAAGATAAAAATAAGATCTGTTTTAAAAAGCTTACTGACAGTGATAATTATACATCCCGGAAGAATGAAAAATGAAAAGAAACAATTGGCCATCACAAAGCAGTTTAAAAATACTTTATTGAGGGTGATGAAATTTGAGGAGAAATACTTAAACCCAAAGAGCAAAGGTGAGATGCCAGTACTTGGAGGAAAGAAATAGGATAAGAGTAAGTCACACTAAATGGAAGGGATTTTTCAGCATATTCTTGTCCTTGAGGGAATTTAGAGAAGCCAAAGTAGTTAAATTATGATGTAATTCATTGAAAAGATAAAGTTAATAGAATGTTAGTATTCCCTGAAATGTTTTGGGAGTCAGTAACAGCTGTGCTCCAGACTAAAGATGAAGAAATAAATAGTTTTTTGGCAGATATCAGAGCTGAAGAATGAAGCTGCCAATGATATATTTAAATTTTAGAAGACTTAAGAAATGGTTTCTAGTTAAAGAATTCTTAAATACATATATAGCAGAATAATATTTGAACCATATATGTATATATATTTTTTTTCCGGGCAAGGTCTCAGTCTCACTCTGGAGTCAAGGCTAGCCTTGAATTCATATCAATCTTTCAGCCTTAGCTTTCCTAGTGCTGGAATTATAGGCATGTACCATACCCAGATCAGCTTTCAATTATATCTATATCTATCTATCTATCTATCTATCTATCTACATATATATGTATAAAGTTAAAATTAATTGACATATAACAATACAAAAACTGTGTTTCATGAAGCACTATGTGATGTTTTGATACATACACACATATATATCATATAATATTAAATCTTATTAAAGATAGTTATCTCCTCCAACATTTATAATTTTTACTGTAAAGAATTCAAGGATTTTTTTTCTTCTAGCTTTTTGAAATATACAGTGCATTCTTGTTATCTCTAACCACCCTTTAATACGATAGCACATCAGAACTTCAGACTACTTAGAGCAATTCTCCAAACTTTCTGCTCATCATCTTTCTAGGGAATAACTTTACCAGCATCTGATAACCACTCTTCTACTCTCACAGTCTAAGTCATCAAAGTTTATATATATATATATATAATGTGAGTGAGACCATTCTTTCTTGTTTTGTCTGGTTAATTTCATTTAACAGAATGATTGCCAGTTCCATTTATGTAGTCACAAGCAATAGGACTTCATTAGTTTTTTGACTTGATAGTATTTTATAATGTATATGATCCACATTGTTTAATCCAAGAATCAATTAACAGATCCAGCCTTGGTAACTTTCAGATCACTGGACAAAGTACTTGACTCCCACATATTAAAGAAAGACAGGTCTATGTGGCTCACAATTACTGGAAGAACACTTTTTCTTTATTTCTAACCATATGTCTGGCTACACTGTTTATGTCTAGGACTTCTAGATTTTGTCACTGAAAAAAAAAACTATATTTTTTAATTCAGTGATTCAGATTTTCTATATTTTGTAAGTTTTAGCTTAATCCGTATAGATAGATAGATAGATAGATAGATAGATAGATAGATAGATAGATATAGATATTTAGAGGACATGCAAAGGAAAGCCAGGCTTAGATAACGATCCAAGTGGTGCTCACCCTGTCAACTCTACATCTCTCTTGCCCTGAAACATTTGTTTCTTCAAGTGGAAGTAGGAAGGACGGCACTATGTCATGTAGTAATTATAAGGACAAATAAACTACTGTAAAGGACAGCTAGCTTTGCTTCCAGGGAGAACATTTCTTGTATTCTCTGTAGGAACCCTTGCTTTTCACCTGTGTGTATCTTCATGTATTGCAGTGGTTGGGAAACCAAAGGTTTTTTTTCATTATTTTGTTTGATTTTATTCTGCCCTTGATTATGATTTTCATATAGACAGAAACCACAATTTACAAATATACTTTCTCCTAGGACCTAGTTAAATGGTTAGCTTATAGCAAAACCTTAACAACTATTGATTAAAGAATAATAAAGTAAGAAAGGAAGTGAGAAAAAGAGGAGAGCAAGAAACATATGATCATCACTGGAAGACAGACCAATGTACTTTCATTAGGTGGAAGTTTTCCAGGCAAATGAAAGAAATTGTCAGTGAAAGAAAACGTAGTATCATTGAAGCAGGGAAAGTAGAAAAATGCACACAACTTCATCATTTCTACATTTCCAGGCTGCTGGCAATATACTGATTATTCTTCTCACTTTTTCATCTCTCTCTCTCTTATTTCCATTTAAAAGGCCATGTAAATACTTTTACTTTTATATTTTTCCTGTTTTTATTTCCCCATTTATGTTTGCCAACTGTCTCCAAAATCATCCTTGCTCTGATGCATTCAGATACCAGGTGTTCCTACGTAAAACCTGAGAAAAAATGAGTCACTGAGAATTCTTATAACAGGGATTGGAAGAAAAAAGATGCAAAAATGTATTGAGAATAAAAATAAAGAAAGTTAAAAAGAGCTAGCCATAAGGGAAAATCGGGAGTTATCTTTGGAAAATATGGCAAGAAAGTCAATAAAATTCTGTTATTTAAAAACGAAGTTAAGGTTTTATGAATGACACAAAAAGATAAGGATGTGCACTAGGCCAATTGCAGGACTAATACGTTATATGAACAATTTCTTTAGTACATGTTTTAAATTTTAGAAAGAGGAAAATAGAAGTCATGCAGCTATTCCTCACCATTAGATTATTGTAATATTCATCTATATATTCCTTAATTCTCATTCTAGATTAGTTATTTCTTTCTACTTATTTGCTATTCCTTTAAAACCTTTTGAAGTTCCTGCATAAGCCATGCAAATTCCAATAATGACGTGTACTGAGAATTTACCTTTAAATCACATCCTTCCCTTTAGACTATAAAAATGTTGCATATATTTATACAAAAAACTCTAAACTGTTCTGCATTTACGATGTTTCCTATAATCAGCTCTTGCTTCTGTTCAGTTTTATATTTGATCATTGTATATATTTTACTTTACATATGAGAATTGCTACCATGTCATTGAAATTGCAAAGCATACCTTTGCCCATAGCTGCCAGTGTCATCCAGCTATAGTGATACATTTGATACATTACTTGATACATTTTTAACATTACTGGGAAGACCAGTACTTTTTTTTTCATACTTTATGGGGTATGCTGCAGAGATACTCACCCGGGTAGTTAAATCAAGTGTACTTACTATCAATTGACACCTGACATGTTTCCATATGATCATAATAATACATGATGTTACTTTATAGAAATACCTAACTTTAGTTGAACCCTTGTGAAGCCCTGTGCTTACTTTGAATCAGTTAATGTTCATAGAAGTATCATATGG
Source organism: Ctenodactylus gundi (assembly GCA_004027205.1). NCBI lineage: Eukaryota > Metazoa > Chordata > Mammalia > Rodentia > Ctenodactylidae > Ctenodactylus > Ctenodactylus gundi. The sequence continues at coordinate 63,746 of PVKB01000257.1, read as the reverse complement.
AGTGCATTGCTTTCACAATGTGCCCCCACTCAATAAACAGCAAACAAAGAATGAGAGTCCAGAAAAAATATCTCAGATTTTTCTATGATATTCAAAACCTTTATTTCACATTATTTTTCTGTAGACTGAAGACTTTGATTGCCTGAAAATATCATTGTTCTTAATATCCTCATAACACAATTTGTATAAAACAATAAAAATAAATACATATATGCATGAATATTATATGTGTGTGTGCATAGGTATATGTGCCTACACATATAGTATTTTAAGACAAAAAAGCCTGAAGCATGTATATTAACTATTTTAAAGAGAAAATAGTTTAAACACTGTTTAAAAGAGAGAATGTATTTGAAATAAAAAGTAGTGATAGTAGAATTTCTGTTTCAATTTCAACATATCAACATCTAAGGAGAAATCAGTAGAAACTAACCTCAAGACAGAAGTTGCACTTAAGAAATGAAGAAGCTGTTGTCAATATATTCAAAAAACTGAAAGGACTTATCATCTTGCTGATCAAACAAAAAAGTAAAAATACTAAGAAGAGGAATAAAATGGAGATTCAAGAATTTAATATAAGCAGTCTTCATTCTAATTCCTACAACAAGAGAAAGCTCATGACCTTTGAGGCCTCACAACGTATTGTGGAGCCAACAGAGAACCGAGCTGTGGGGTGTGCTGTCTTCAGAGTCAGGATCCCCTCACTGGCCCCGAAGCACTCTCCATACTCCTTCACATTAAACAGAAGCCTCTGGAGCCATGAGAAAGCGCACGCTCTTGAAGAGTAACTTTGAGACGATGTTGAGCACAGTATTAAATAGCATCACAATGAGGAATTATCTGGAAACTCCAGTCTCAGGCTGAGTCCCACATGTTTTAAGCATTAGAGTAGGATGCCTAAAAGATTCAAATGTTGGTGATCTAGAGAAAAAAAAAAATCTCCTTTCCTGACTCTAGAAATGGAAGGGGGCAGGTAATCACTGTGATTGTACTCAGAGATTTGCAAAGTCTTGATTCTTAAGGGGTTTGTATCCTAATTGTATATTTCTGAAGCATTATGTTTATCCTTCTCATAAAACTTGTTTGAAAAAAATATATATGTACTGTCTGTCTGTATCTCCCTACTAACTCTCAGTATCTAGGAGAAAAGACTGCAATTTTTATTGTTTTATGCCAATCCTAGCAAAAGGGCTCAGTAAATATTTATTGAGTGAATTTGATATATTTGGGGCAGGAGGCTTTGCAAGCTTTCCTTGAATGCCATTTTGATAGTCAAGTCATTCCTCTATTTTAATCTCAGTTTCTTCTTTGTAATGTTTAAGAAGCAGTAAGTCCCAAGAGAAGTTTGGAAGGAAAGGAGTGGTAACATCCCCCCATTAAAGTAAAATGACACTATCATCTAGAATGGTCCCCAAACTGCCTTTATGGAAAGTAAAATCACTCAGAGGAAATCACCAGATAGTATTTCTATATTACCATTTCTTTTATATTGAGTATGAAATTGGTTGTATTTCCAATTCAGTGAGCACGGCAGTAGTACAAAAATGAGTTAAAGTTAGTTTGAATAGTATTCACCAACAAAGCTACTGACTTTGATGTTTTATTTATTGATTAAAAATTTCTGCCATTGGAATATTGCTTGACATATGCGAAGTGCTTTCTCATAAGCCCATTCCCCTGGGAAGGATAATGGAAGCAGGTGAATCAAACCTTGAGAAATGTGACGAAAAGCAAGAAGATATATCCAGGAGCAGACACCTAAAAGAAAAAGGAAACAGAGAGGATGAAATATTGATTTCTCTGGGTTTTAGCCTCATACCAATCAGCAATAGATGATACTCTAGGGACATACAACCCAAGCATCATGAATTCAGAGGGAAACAGTGTTGCTCAAAGAAAAGGGAAGAATCCTTAGAGGAAATACTGAAGAGTATGTCTGCAAGTTTTCTGTATAAAATTGATTTGAGTCTCTTGATGGACCCAGACTCAGGTGAGTAGATGCCAGCTGAAGATAAAGTGATGGAAGTGAAAGTGACTGCTGGAGAGGTTATGTCAACTTGAGGCAATTAGGGTCCAAGATTGGATTAGGGTTTAGGGACCATGGCCAGATTAGACAAATGGAAGCAGCCTGAAGTAGTCAGTTAGGAGCCAGCCTGGTTTACAGCGTGAGTAATTTTTGGGCCAGTGAATGAGGGCAGAACACCCACTGAATGTAGGAAGCCCAACTGGGAACTCAGACTGTATAAAAGGAACGATGAAGCAAGATTTTGACAGCTTTTACCTCTGGAGAGAGGCTGGACTTGATGGGACTTGGCTTCCTCTTTGTGACGTCCTGGGATCTGCCTCCACCTCTGCCTCAGCCGTGTACTTCCATTGCTGCCAGCCACCCCTGAGTGGACTATGACCTTCTGAAACTGTGACCTAAAATAAACCTTTCCTCTTCTAAATTTTTGGATGTTGGGAATCGAGTTACAGAAATGGGAAAGTAATTAAGACAGTGGACAAGGGCAAATGAGGTCGCAGTTGGACACATCATACCCAAACTTCTGATAAACACAGATAAAGAGAAAACCTTAAAAAGTCACCATAGAAGATTGACATGTATGGGGGAAATAATCTCTAAACAGATGCTCACTTCAACAGACACTATGCTTTTTAAAACAATGTATGGGAAAATATTAAAGTGATGGGAGAGATTAGTTCTCCAATGAGAATTTCATACTTTACAAATATATTTGTAAGATTGAAGACTGAACACATTAATCACCATGTATAATATAAATATGAGAGTTCATTTTCATCATGCCAGCAGCACAGGAAATTGTGAAGAAAGGTGTTAAGACTTGTAGTAAACACTATCAGGAATTTTATATGTTTTAGAAACATTCTATTTTTTAATTTTAAAAAGTATATAAGAATGCTGAAAGCAAAAAAGATAATATTGTCTTCTCTTATAAAGTATGTTAAGCATAATAGAACACTATCATAAGGAATAGAAGCTGTAGTTTTGAAAATGTTTTTACTAGATTAGGGGCTGGAGAAATGGCTTACCTATTATAGTGCTTGCCTAGTAAGCGCTAAGTACCAGAGTTCAATTCCTCAGCACCGTATAAACAGGGCATGTTGGCACATGCCTGTATTCCAGCACTTTGGAAACTGAGGCAGGAAGATTGCTCTGAGTTCCAGGCCAGCCTGTGCTCCATCATGAGTTCAGGATCAGCCTGGGATACAGTGAGACTCTGTCTCAGGGGAAAAAAAAATGTGTTGAATGAAGTAAAACAAAACTAACTCAATAGCTCCTTCCAAAAGTTAAAGAGGAAAGAATTTCATAAACCTACGTTTGCAGATATACAGTTGACAGGTAAGACAATAGAGATTATTTTATGCCAATAAATTTGATGCTGAAGATAAAATTCCAAAAAGCTAGAAAATGTATAACTTATAGAAGTGACAAAGAAAGGAATAGAAAATCTGAATACTTTCATTCCCATCGAGTACATTAAAGTTTTTACATATTAAATCATTAAAGAAAACTTCCAATGAGAAACTCTAGAAATTAGTTTTTACTAAATCCCGTCAAAGCCCTAAGTGAGAAAGAACATCAGTCTTGAACTTCTTCATTGAATATTGATAAAAGGTATATTACTTAATTCCTTAAGTCCAACATAACCAGAAATTAAATATGCCTTCCACACATAGATGATACAACAGTTTAAAATATTAGCGAATAGAATCCAGAAAAAAGTAAAAGGACTGTACATCAGAATTCAGTGAGATTTCCCTTAGAGATGTAAGATTTTATTTAAATTTTAGAAAATCACTCGGTAATGTGCATGGTATTAGCCAAATTAAATATTTTAAAAATGTATTAATACTTTAAAATATTTTAAAAATAAAACCTTGTAATTAAACATTTCATCATACTGGAAGGAGAAAAGAATTTTCTTCATCTGTTTAAGCACATCTATAAAGACTCTCAATCAAATACTATGACTAATGATCACATAATTATTTTTTCTATGATACTGAGACAAAGTAAGGCCTCTCCACTCTCACTCCTTGTATTATAGATTGTACTAGAGATTTTTTTTTTTTCTGGTGCAAGAAGTCAAAAAAGTCAGTATAAAGCATACAAAAGATCCTACCAAATGCATAAGAAGAATTTATACAAATCAACAATACAAACCGACAAGCAATTTAATAAGAAAATGATCTGAGCTAAAAGGTTGCAACCTATGACTTATAAATACCCAGAGAACAAATGAAAATTTATGGAAGCATGGCATTCTTCACAGAAATCACATTTAATAGTATGGAACAATAACATATGCCTCTGAAAATTTGTAAATGAAGATTATGTGGAGCAATGCAACTGCCATGTTTAGTCAAAGAGAATCTAGTACAGTGACGCAGTGGAAAAAGTCTGGCATTTTCTGATTCCCCCTCATTTAACAATTTTTATTTCTTTCATTACTTAAGCTTTTGCATTCTTCTTTTCCTGTTTTTATTAGTGGTATATGTTGTGGTAAAAACTAATTACACTCCTCTTGAGGGATGGGTGCACACATACATCACCTCTTGATTATATTTACTATTTTCTGCCACTTTTCTGAATTTCTCCACTCCAAGATCCTATATAATTAAACATACACATACAAAAATGTTCTAACCATACTAGATATATACCCACTAAGATTGAAGTTAATTTCTTCAATTTAGTACACAGGAACTTGGCTCATAACAACAAAATGTGTACAGTATAGCGGTCCATCAATGGTAGAGTTACCCTAAACAGTGTATTCACACACTTGAAATCTAATCAGAAAGACAAAGAACAAATTACTGATACCTGCAGCAGTAATGTAAATTGAAACTAAATTATCCAAAATATTTGTACTGTAAGATTTGTTTTTATAAACTCTTAGCACGGGAAAACTTAATCTTTGTTTTGGAAAGTATTAGGAGAATCAGTACCTGCTGCTTTCAGAGAGTTGAGGAGAAAGTTCAAACTTCTGGTATTTTCTTATTTTTCACGATTGATCACCAGGTCAGTTTCAAGCTATAAGCAAATACTATCACTCAAAAGTTAGCACAGGTGTGCAAATCAGCTCTTACGAGGTGACTTCAGCTTTTTCAAACATACAATAGAAAGTAAGAGAAACTTTTAGAAGATGGTAGTATTCTGGGTGATAATAGGTAGGTATTCAAAAAAACTCAACAAATATTTTGCTACGGCTGATGTATTTAATTAAATGTGAAATAAAATGCAATATTTTTTAAAAAAATGAATTATGCCAGTGATAAGAGAGCTACATTTGTATAGATCCTACTGATGCCTGAAATATTCTTTGAAAAGCATGAAATTTTAAAAAAAGTGTTTATGATTATATAGGCAAACAGAGAAGTAGATTTGTTAATATGCAGATGGACAGTTACTTCAGAGTCTGGTATTGTATAAGGTTTCACAAAATTTCTCTCAAATAAACAGTGTTTCAAAATATAATTAAACATTTGAAAAATGTAATATAAATTTTTCATACGTATTCTTATAAGCGTTATACTTAAGTTTCATATACCACAACTTTTTATATATGACAATTATTTTTAACTTTTTCTGAAACTTTGATATTTTCGTATTTGGTTTTCCTTGTATTGTATTTCAAAGACCATATTTATTTCACTGTCTTAATGTGTGTAAAACTACTCAGAATCACAGCTTCATTCTAAGAAATGTATTAGTTCTCTGTAGTCAATGATAAATTGTGTAAGGTTACTTAAGACTTCCCAGTTTTCTGTTGTTCCTCTAACAAATTACTCTAACTTAGTGCCTCTAGCATACCACAAGTTTATTAAATCGTTGTATGAGTCAGGAGTATAACATTAGTCTCATCCGGCTAATTTCAGGGTGTTAGTATGGCTGTGTTTTTGTTTGGAAGTGCCAAGGGAGGATGATCTGTGTCTTTATCTCTGTAATTTCCAGAAGCTCCCTGCCTTTTTGGTCTCACTGAACTCTTTCTTTACTCTCAGAGTTATTGATACTAAATGTCTCTGATTCTTCCATCATACTCCTGTCTCTCATCAGCTAAGGATATGAAGGGTTTCTGGCTATTCAGAATGCATATGATTTGATGGTACCCCATCAGTTGTTTACTACTTGCTTTCTTACCACTGAGACAAAGTGCTCAACATCCACAAGGGATGAAAAATTTGTTTTGGCTCTTGGTTTCAGTGAGTGTTGCACATGCACTCTTGGCATCTCCAAGGCAGAAAATAGTACAGTGGGAGATAGTTGCTTAACCCACAGCCCACAGGTGACATAGGGAGATGGGAGGAATCTGGGACAAGAACACCCCCTGTGAGGTCACACTCCCCATAAGCCACACCTTTCCACCAGGCTTCACCTCCTAACAGTGCATTCAGTGATGAAATTCTCAATGGATTAATCCATTGATGCGTAATAGTGCCTCCACAGTTCGGTCACCTTCCAAAAAACCTACTCTTGAGCATGTGAGATCTTTGGAGGGCCACGTAAGAGCTGAACCTTAGTATCATCCATATAAGACAAGTTATTCCCCCATTTCAGGGCTTATAATTTTGATTATAGCTCTATAATCCCTTTTCCCACATTCACAGGTGCTTAAAAGGAAGCATGAACATCTCTGGGGTCAATTTTTCTAATTACCACATCATCTTTGATCATAAACTAGCTAAAATTGCTCACACTTCATTTTCCTGCTCATTGTGTTCTAATTAAGTTCAAATTAATGCTTACTTCCTCTAGAGTCTTGCTTATAGGTTCATATTGTCATACTGCTCACCCTTTCACAAATCTTCCTGTAAGCTAACATCCGCTATGTACTTATCGCCTTTAATATCCATATATAATTATAAAGGTTTATAAATGTACTTTTCAATCAGATAAAGTGACTCCTTTCCGTAGGCAACTTGTAAGGTTTGGATCTTTGCTCTCTTAAATTGTGGATGTTGGGTATTCTGTCCAATAATCAAGAAAATAACTAACTGTCCATATTTCTTTCTCCGCCACCCCCCATTTTATAGATATGTGTAAGTGCAAAATTTAAGGTTTACAATGAAATTGAGCATCTTTTGCACCTATGTATCTTGTCAAGGTGACAAATACTTTCCAACTTTCCTTTTGTCCCTCCCCGTACCTGCCCTTCCCTTCCTTCCCACCCTACCCCACTGAAAATCTTCTTGAGAAATGGCTTCATGATTTCTGGGTGTAAAAAAACCTATGACTTCTAATTTGAGTCACACATATTAGGCCATGCTTTAGATGATGTTTTATTTGAATAGTGATGGATCGACAGATTATTTGGAATGAATGCTGTGTGCACAGCAAAATAGGAAGTCTGAGGGGAAGTTTAAGTTACTTTGGCATTGAAGTTTTTAATGAAATACAGAGGGAAAGATTTGTAAAATTATTTAAAATAGAAGGTAGCAGATGCTTTGTTCCAAAATATTGGTATAAACAGCAAGTGCTAAGGAGTTATGATGGCCAGGATTTGAAACATCTGTGATAGATTTTTACAGTTTTGACCCAACTCAACTGGACTGAAAAAAGCAGTGTTTTACCTAATTCAGAACAGCTGCTGATCTATGGCGACTTGACATGATAATGGGGATCTGGACTCAGAAAGATACATGGAAGTGAGGCTATAAGGGTTGCCGTTTCCACACTGAGAAACACGTGGTTGAGGAGTGTGGTGCAGGGCGAGAACAAAAGGGAGAAGCAAATGAAGAAAAATGTAAGGAGCAGAGAAGCTGAACATTAACACTAATTGTTATTATCTTTTAATAGTTTAATTAACATCACTTTTATTATCAGTGATCTAGTGCTTGAGAATAACGTCTCAGTTATAAAACAACAAAATTTCTCTCCACTGAAAGTAAAAAAATCTTTGATTTTAATTTAAAGGTATCATGGTGCGTACTTTACATTTGTAGAGAAAAAATGATATCCTTTAACTATTTCATTGAAAATATTTGTTATATATTATGATTTTATTTATAAATCAGAAATTCAGGAGACTTGATTTATGACACATAACTTCTCATAAGTGGTTATAATACTAATTGTGTTCACTTTCCTTGAGAAATTTGCCTCATTCGTGTTTTTTCTATAATTACGAGGAGGAGGGGTCAGTATTTTCATGAGTAGAATTTTATGTGAAGGTAAGGCATCAAAGTTTGTCGACCAGAAGGAAAACTTTTCTAACATTTACTTCAAAAATCAGAAATTTCCTTGCTGTTCTACCATTTGAAGTTTAACGCTTACAGAGGTCCTGGGAGAGCAGCAGCTTGTGGTGAAGTAACGGCATTGCTGGTAGACAGGCCTTAGCCTCATTCAGAATAAGCCTCTATCACTGCTTAGCTCTTTTTAACCTCCAGTTCTTCATTCATAAATATTTTTACTACACAATTCATCACGTGCATCTAAGTGCCATATGCATGTTTAACAAAGGTAACTATGAATTACAGTAGTCCTAGCTGTTTTTCCTTCAGTTTAAAATTGCAGTCCATGTTCTGTTGCCTATGACTTTTTAAAATTGGACTTTAATTAATCTGTAAGGTAAGTTTTATTGAGATATGTCAGTAGAATAACACTCAAAAATACTTCTAGATAATCAACATCAAAGAGAAGTACTTTATGTATTTTACTATAATTTTTATGGTCATTACATCATTATTTCAATGATGTAGTTATTTGAAAATTAACTTATTATGTATCAGAAAATGATATAAGAAAAATAATAATTACGGGGAAAATGAAATTTAAAATCAATTCCTTATCATAGCTACCTAATAATATACACACCTCAGATGTATGTACGTATGTATTTATGTGACAACATCCAGTACTACAGATGCTCAGGCCAAAGTCTCAGGGTAGTATTTGTCTCAAGAAATAAAATGGTTTTTATATATTATTTTTCTGTTGTCCCTATAAGTCAAACTAAATATTTATTTACTTTTACTGGCCATGTATGAACAACTTCTGTTTTAAGATGTACTCTGAGATCTAAATTTCATTAAGAATCATACTTTCATGGCATATGTTTTATCAGTAATATGTATTATACTTATATTTCTCAAATGCAGGTGTGTCCTACCTAGTGAAAAAATAGTTTTCTCTATGTCTATAGTATTCCCAGTCTCAAGAAATTTTCTTTTTCTGTCTAATAAGTTCCGTAAACACTGAAATCTTTTTATTAATTTCCAAAACCTCTTTAGTATTTAGTCAAAAAGCCAAAACATGTTTATGGAAGAGGAGATAGTCAGCCAAAATACACTAAAAATTACATTACAATTCCCCGGCATTTGAAAGAAAACCTTACATATCAATAATTAAAAAAACAGAATTATTACCCACGTTACCTGACTTTTGTTCTCTGATTTTTTTTCATTGTTAGTTCCTCCCAATCCTCAAGGTACCACCTCACAGCCTTCTCGGAAAATTAAATTCCTAGGGGAAAAAAATAGCATTTACTATTGGAAATCAAACCTAGTTTGGTCTTGATCCTGATGTTGTGGTTTTGCTTTTAGTTCTGGTTTTAATATTTGGGGAAGTATAAGATTAGCAGAGTTGCACTCAAAAAGTATTTTTACTCCAAAAATGTCAAAATGCTATAAAATTTTAGGGGTTTAGACTTCAATTTGACTTATAGTGCAGATAGAACCAGGAAATTCCCGAGGCGTCCCTGATTATTCCTGTAAATCATACAACTTAGGGATCTATGGTTCTCTGAAATACACTAAAAAAGTGTGACCCTACTCCAAAGGTGAGTTACTAATTAAGTTCTCAGTGTGATATGAGAGGAATTTGCTTCCTACTGGGATGATAAGTTCATTTCCTGCTTTATAAAATCTTCCATAGAATGAACATGTGAATATAACTGATTCTAAGATACTTTGCAATATGATATTTCTGTAGGAAGTGTTTTATTAGTCCCTATTTGTTGCCTAACTATACTAATTTTTTCCAATATTTAAAAAAGTCACAATCTACAGAAAAAAATGTATTAAAGTATCATTTTTCAGAATGTTGGACTTGCCATGACAAAATGTATGACCGTTTGGAATTAAAGCCTTGACTGGGATTATGTTACAGCTGGGGCTGATTTTGTGCAGCCATGGTTAAAGCTTATTGGTCCACTTTTAGCTGTATTAAGTTTCCTTCTATTTCTTGACAAGGCATCTTTTCCAAAATAGGATTTAAAAGAAGGTAGGATTATGGTTTGCTAGGCTACGAGATTTGCAACTAACGCAAGAAGAAACAGATGATCTGCAAAGTGCAAAATGCATCTGTTTCCGTGAAGTGCAAAATGCAGTATTTTATTTGGTATCAATATACCTGTGGAGAATTACATGAATATGTGGTGCTGACTTGTTGATCTCCTCGAAGGCTGAATTTACAGTTTTACAACAAAAGCACCTAATTCTCTGTTTCAATGCATTTCAAAGAAGAAAATGAATTAATATTGAGACAGGAAGCAGTTTACAATGTGATTAGGTTGTACCACGTGCAAGTTCTGCAATATGGCAGGAAAGATTTCCAGTACAAAGAAGGAGAGAAAGGCAAAATACTTATCCCTAATTGCCTGTATCATAATAAAGGAAAGGACTCATCTCATTTATTCCATATTCCTACAGGGCTTGAGATAAACAAGCCAGGTAAAAAACATTGGCTCAAAACAGTCTTCCCCGTGTGAATTCAGGAAAGTGATTATCATTCTAAATCATTTGTCTCTTGTCTGGAGTGGAGGAATAAAGACTAATTAACAGAATGGCTACTTGGGGTTAAATGAACAAATATCTGTAAGGACTAATAGGAGCCAATGAATTTTGATTTCCTTTTGTGTGATGTAGAAGTATGTAGTGATTTTTTCTGTGAGTTTAGAGATACTAGAATTTGGTGCAGAGAGCGGTACTGATTAATTATGGATTTAAAAGTATCCATCATTAATTGCAGTTTATAAATTTAGAAATCCTTAATGAAAACTAAGGAAAATGAATATTTCCTCTGAGCTCCCTTGAGAATGCCCAGTAAAATGCAGTATTTCTAAGGAAAGTTATTTGCCCACTCACCTCCACTTTCTTAAGTTATATAGAAATGGAGATGAATATGTATTTAGCAATAGCTTTGGGATTTTCATTTTGATGACAGCACAGAGACCTTGGAAGTTATAATTCCCTTTATTTAAACAAGAAAAAGTTACCCAAATTGAAAAGTTAAAAATTTTCTTCTACCCATCAGGTAACTTAGTTCCCAGGATAAACCATTACTCTGTACTCTGTAATAGCTTCCTAACTGAAGTCTGCTTATCAGCAAGAGAAATCCATAGGAAAATACTGCCTGTATGTCTCCACAGGGGATTCTGAGGAGTTGGGGAGACTCAGAATTGGACTGTTTGTGTGAGAAATTCCTAAAGAAGTTATTCTAAGAGGCCACTCAATGCTTTTGTGAGTTTTATCCAAAACAACAGCAAGAATAAATACAGAAACAAACATAAAGTCTACCAGTTTCCATAGGAAGAGGCAGCAAAGATCTCTTCTGCAGTATGGAGAGGAAAGAATAAAAAGCAGACATTGTGAAATATACCCAGCCTGTACTTTGCAAAGGTCTGCTGTTCAGGGGAGGAGCTTATCCTGCTTGGAGCAAGGGCTTTTTTCAGACTTATTCTCTGTATTTCCTGTGGCACTAGAGAGGAAAGAGGGGAAGCTACACTCTTGAGAAAGGTCAAGCCTTAGGAGCCTGGAATCACGTGAAGACTAAAGTTTCATTTGAAAATGGCAGAAGTCTTCCTCACACCTGCCCTTACCCACACACAACAGGGCTTCAGTCAAAAATATATTACACTGGACGGAGCCAAACACAGAATATATTAGTGCAAGACTCCTTAAGGAAGTCACAAGGCAGAAAAAGGGTACTAGAGGAATTTCAGACTTCTGGAAAAAATATTGTCAGAAATATTAAACACAGCTCAAGTCCTAACAGATTATCATACATCTTTACTAAAGGCCTCTTTGACTAGTTCACATTACCAATTACAGCATGTCTAATTTTTAACAAAAGAGACGTAATATGTTAAATGACAAGTAAAAACAGACCAAAGAGAAAAAGGAAGTGTCCAAGTGGAACTTACAGGGGATTTGGATATTTTTTTTAATCTGTGATTAATGTATTAAAGATTCTAAAGGAAAATTTATTCCACATGTAAGAGCAGATGCCTAGCGAAAGAAGAGAAATTAAAACTCGGAGAGACGGTTAAAAAATAAATGTCAAAAAATGAGAACAATGAAAGAGCTATGATGAGGTCATCCAGTGAACTAGATATAGCCTGAGAAAGACTGACTGGGATAAAAAGAGAGTCAGCAGAAGCTTTTCAAATGAACATTCAAAGAGAAAAAAATTAAAGGTCACTAATAATTACATATGGTGGGGGAATTTCAGAAGATGGAAAACAGACATAATTGAAACATTGGAACAAAAATGACAGGAAGGTCTAACAAAAATGTGAGGATATTACATGCGAGGTATTTCCAAAATTAGTGATAGATCTCAGCCACAGAGAATATTAGTCAAGAGAGTTATACTTGCAAAGTAAATTTAAACTACTGTACCTATATATGACTAAAAACAAAGACAAAAGGAAAATCTTCAGCAGCCAAGGAGTGCCGGTGTGTGTGTGTGTGTGTGTGTGTGTGTGTGTGTGTGTGTGTGTGTGAATATAAGTAATCTTACCTATTGATGAACATGGATAAAGATTATAGTAGTGGGGGTGGAGGAAAGCTCAGTGGCTAAAGCACTTACCTAGCAAGCTCACAGTCCTGAGTTTGTTTCCCCAGCACCACATAAGCTGGGCATGGTGGCACACACCTGTAATCCTAGTACTCACTGAGAAGGCTGAGACAGCAGGATTGCTGTGATTCCAAAGTCAGCCTGGGCTCCGTAGTGAGTTCAGGACTAGCCTTGGTCACAGAGTGAGACCCTGTCTCAAAAAAAAAAAAAAAAAAAAAAAAAAAAAAAAAAAAAAAAAAAAAAAAAAAAAAAAAAAAAAAAAAAAAAAGATTTGTGTTGGAGAAGACATATAGAAATCTATGAAAATATGTATTAACAAAATCATCTATAAAAAGAAGGAATATTTTCTCAACAAAAATGGAATTCATGTCTTACAGATAATATCGAAAAAGTATTAAAAGATTTTGTTAAGATGGGGTAATATGGCCATAGGCCAAAAAATTGGATTTATGTCTAAAAATCAATAGAAAAGGCAAAAGTTAATAAACAAAAACAATACTTTTATTTTTAGTGAGTTACTTGTATATCCTTTGAAAGTAATCATAGTAACAAGATACTACTAATACCTAACGGGACACAACTATTGGCAAAATCAAAGAGAACTGTGGCTGGTTCTTTGCAAACCTTACTGACTTGATGCCTGTAGCTATGCCAACCATGAAGAAAGATGTGCCAAATGATGCTAATATCAGAAATGAAGGAAGGGGTCATTGACAAGCCTGGTTTCTGGTCAGAATGTTACCTGGATATTTTCAGTTGTAATCACGGACGACTGCAAATGCTTATGGAGGAGACCTTGGAGGGCAGATATGCCTTGCCCAGACCCACCCTGTAGAAGCAGAAAAGCTTTTGCCATCAGGTACATAGGCCATCCTGATCCAATGTCCTCTTAAGCCCATCTTACTTCTTAGCATGGGTGATGCAAGTGGGCACAAGGCCAAACTTTGGAACTTTTGTGGAGATCCCTCGTGGGAGGTAAAACATGAAGACACGCCTACTCTCTTACTCAATATTGAGTGACCTTTTTCCTGTCTCTCCTGCAGTCTCCTGCCCCATATCACTGCAGAAGTGTTTTATTTGGACTCTGTGACACTGGCACAATTCCAACAACTGTGCTGATCTAACTTAACCTCAAATTATACTCTTTCAAGAAAAAGAGGGGGAGAGAGGGAAAGTGACAGCATTTCTTCAGGTATAAACTTTTGCTATACTTTGGTATTAAGTAACTAAAGATTTAATTTTTATTTTGTTTTAAATTCCACTGGTTTTGTTTTTCTTGACTGACTACGCTGGCCAAGGACATCTCAGTTTCCTTGAGTTCAGCACTACTATTGACAGTCATAGTTACTGTAACTATCAACATTAAAGGGTTATATATAAATATTATCAACAAATTTTGCAACTTTCAATTGGTTACATGAAATGAACTGAATTTTAGAAAGACAAAATTTATCAAAACTCACAGAAGTAATGTCTTATAAATAAGCCTGAATTTCAGATGATGTTGAATAATTAACAATCTTCCAAAAGTAAAGTTACTAGCTTCAGATGTACTGTTCTTTTGGGGGGAGGGAGGGTTGTATCAAACATTCAAATAAGATGATACCAACTCTTCTTGATTTTTTAAAACAGAAGACACTTTGTACCTTATTGTATGAGGCCAGCATTACGCCAATCACAAAACCAGGTAGGCAGGTACACGAAAAGAAAGGTAAAGATGGGTCTTTCTTATGAACATAAAGTCCTTCATAAAATATCAGTATATATGTCAACAATGAATTTTGATTTAATGTTATAAAACGTGGCTTGAACTTCAGAGATTTTCACTCCCTCATCCCAGCCACAGAAAAACTATGAAATAAGCATCAGAAAAGCCAAATGAACTGATGTTCATCAAAATCCTGACTAAATGACCAGTGTTCCCTAAAATTAACATATTTACCAAAAGTAAAGGAAATCTGAGTAACTATCTCTTGCAAGAAAAGCTTTAAGCTTTAAACCTTCTTATCATAGGGTTTGAGTCCTATGATTTAGTTTGTTTTATGGTCCACCCATGCACTAAAAACAAACACGATTCAAAAAGAGTGTAATTAAAAACTGCGGATCTCTAAAAGATTCATTAAAGAAGTTGAACAGACAAGCAGCACACTGGAGGGGGATTTTTACGAAGTTATACATGACTGACAAAGGATAGCATCTAGAATACACAGTGAGCTTTCCCAACCAACAATAAAAAAATTAAACTGGAACACGATTAAAAGATACCAGTCGAGCAGTAATACAGATGGCATATAAGCTTATGCAAAAAGATATTCAAGGCTGGTAGCCAAAAAACAAATACAAATTAAGACCGTATGGAGATATCCCTACCTACGTTAGGTTACATTAAAAAAAACAAACAAATAAACAAACAAACAAAAAACCTCTAAAACATCACCTGTTAGCAAGGAAGAAGATAAAATTCATACAGTTGAAGGAATTCTGTCCTACTAGAAAACATTTTGGCACTTCTAAAATTTAAATTTGCAACTTAGCAAATAACCCAACTAATTGCATTCCTTGATCTGTATACTAGGGTAAAAAAGCCAGGTTTGTACAAACTTGCTTAAGAATATTTGTAGCACCTTTTTTTTTTTCATATAACTCTAAACTGGAAGTATTACTAGTTGTATTCCAAAAGGTGACTGTTTAATTGTGTTTTTGGTACATCTGTGTCATGGAATACTGCTCAGTAATAAAAAATGGAACGAAAAGCTCTTGAGATCTATAAATAATCGGATCAATTTCTGTAGCATTATCCTCAGCAGAAAGTCAGTCCAAAAATGTTAGCATAAAGTTGTTTGAAAAGGATTCCATTGATACATAGTTTTTGAAATACAATTATATGTAACTCTGTGGGGCAGACTGAGAATCCTTTGTGATGATACTGAGGCTTTCTCATATTCAATGTGTCAATCAATCTTCTCGCTGTGAGTTGGCACTGTACGGTCTCAAGATGTTACCACTGGGCCTCACCCCCTAATATTCCTCACAGCCACTTATGAATCTTACAATTTTGTGTGAATCGGTTATCCAAACTAAAAAATTTAGCTGGGCAAAAAAGACGTATTGCACATATTAGAAAGTTCAGAACATATTTTACAAAGACATACAAAATTACCCCATCTGAGTTATTTATTTATTTTAGCATAAGAATATAGCATATCTAACAAAAAGAATCTAATCGGGTGACTTGTAATCAAACATGCTGTGTTCATGATGTAACACAAGTGGCTCTTTATATTTGAAGGAGGAATCCACCCATGGGAACCTATTAAACATGGACAATTTTATTAATGTGGAAGAGTCACTTTATAAGATGCTTACACACAAAACTAATAAAAGAATAGAGAATATGAGAAAGCATCTAAGACTGATGAAGAAGTAATGGAATCTCTTTCCAAATATGAGAACAAAAGGAAATCGGAACCTCTGCTGTCTTACGTGTAGTGAAAACACTGTGGAGTTATTTCTTTATTGTGTATACTAAAAGAGAAAAAAGCAGAAAAACTGAACCACGTTCCATGGTAAATTAATGTTCTGTGTTCCCAAAGGGTGGTATTTGTGTGGACCTTTATAGTAATGATCACAGAAATTAAAAAGAATGCAGTATGGATGAAAAATGATGTGTAAAAAGCAATCAAGTATATGAGCATCTCAGATATGAGGTATAAAATATCAGTTATGTGGGATGGCAGGAAAGAGACAGAGGGCATGGAGGCGTGAGCAGAATGAAAGGGAAAGCCAAGGCAAGGAGGGGATGAAAAATATCACGGGAGGTCGACACATCACACGGGATGTGTTGTGAGTACCCAGAGGACCAAAGGTCATCCTGAAGAAGCCTGCGGAGAAAAAATTGTAAGAATAAATTATTGACCAATGAAACAGATATTGCTAAAATATTAAATTAATTCCTCTCCTCCTTGTCTCAGTTTTCTCAAAGAAAATAAGGGACAAATGCTATGAACAGACATTAATTTCCCTTGGGAGAAAGAAGAAATATTACAGGAAATTGTGATCATGCCCGGACAGGTAATCAAAAATAGTAGTTGAAACCACACGCACAAAGAATACAAAGAAATTTAATATTCATTGGCCAGGTTTGCCTATCTTCAGTTTTATTGGAGAAATGGTGAAGAGAAAACATAACAAAAAAGTAGGAATAAAAATGAGGGATAAAATACCTTTCACTGTTGGGCTTTTTCAAAACAGATTTAAAAGTTGATAAGATGAGAGACCAGTATAGGGACAGCCTTGCCCTTTAGAAACCCTCAAATTTGCTCTTACCTAATGAAATTATTTTGTAAGTATTTAATGCATCACATACAGATAAGTCGCCTTATTTTATCATTGTTTATTATAGGAAACTTGGGACATCTAGTGAAAGTGCTTGTTTTTTAAAATTCTAAACAAAGAATTATGTAATTAAATGATATGCAGAATAAATAAAACCTCTCATAAGAGAAAAAATGTCAAAATGGCTTATTTTCTAGTTTTCAAAATAGTTATGTTAAATGAGGAACTACATGTGATTTCATCTAAGGCAAAGATCTCAAATCCAGAAGTATTTATGAGGTCATGATAAAAGAGATTTTAGATGTGATAATGCAGAGAAAATGGAATATAACCTTGATGCTGTATTTATAATAAAATAAAGTGTCTCTCCCCCTCATGAGACCGAAATGAATATTGGCATTCAGACAAGTAAGAAGTGTATGCGGCCATGACCCTGAGACCTGAGCTCAGGAAGAACTGACGATAATTTTGTGAATTCACTCACTAACTCGTTCATTCATTTGCTGATTCAAAGTAAATGTCATAATCTGCTGTGTGTAATTAAGTTACTGTAGGACAAAAATGATAGTCACAGTCTAAGCAGCTGATATCAAAGTTTCATACTTAGATATATGATGTAATGAGCTGCAACTGATCTCAAATTCTTCAGGGGGTATCTGAGTGAAAAAAACAGAGCTTTCTATGTATTTAAAGTGAGGATGGCATCAGGAGGTCTGTCATAAGATGGCAGTGGGTGGGAACAACACGAGGAGCTGAGGAGGTGGGTCCAAGCTGGTCGTGGTATGTGCAGTGGTTCCTGGTGATATTATGACGTTGTTAGCTGAGTGGAGGTAAGACTCAGTGGGACACCTTCTACCAAGTGGAAAGTGGTCAGATTAACCAGGGGATCCATGATATAGATGATGGGTGGTCATGTAATGAGTGACAGGAAGAAACTCAGAAAGAGGCCCTTCTCTTCTCGTTGCCTTTTTACATGTTGCTTTTCAGTTTAATTTAAAACATATACTGCCTATATATCATGATCATTTGTCCTTCACAAAAATATATCAGAAGGTGATGTCTGCTAAGGCTTATGCGGCACAAGCAAAGATTTCTGATAATGATTTCTATTTTACTAAGACAATCTTTGTAATAGCAAGTACCTCAAAGATGATTTTCTAGCAGTATCAGTGTAAATGTGTACGTGGATGACTGCTCAGAGCATGATGAAAGAGGAAATGGTTACTTTGCTTCTTAAACTTATAAAGTGCAGTGCAGATGTAGAGGTATAGAAATAATGACTTTTCTCCTAGGAAATCTTTGATATTAAAAATATTTAGCAGGCCAGGAGGAATGGCATAGCACAAGGACCTGAGTTCAATTGCCCAGTACCGCATAAAGTTGGACATGGTGGCACACACACCTTTAATCCCGGTACTTGGGAGGGAGGTTGAGGCAGGAGGATTGTCCTGAGTCCAAGACCAGACTGGGCTCCATTGTGAGACCCTGCCTCAAAAAAAAAAAAAAAGAAAGAAAAAGAAAAAGAAAACTAGCAAAGTAAGCCATTTTTTCCAACATTATCTTTTCCATTTAAATATTTATAAGTATGCAAAATGAATGGGCTGCAAAAGACATTTGGAACATCTAGAAATTATTATTTGGATGAAACTAAACCATCAATAAAAGTACAGAGGACAGTTGAGTTTTGGAATCTTCCATAAACATTATTAAACATTGTAAATATTCCAAACATCTCTAAATGAAGTAGTAACAAGTGCACTTGCATCTGCTGAGCACAGCACAGACATGTGCATGCACACAGACACTTGCACTCACATTCGAATTTCTGCTCTAAAAATTACTCTTGAATGAATCAATTTTATATCATTCATCTGGTCTTAGCCTCTAGATCTACAATTTGAATTATTTCTCTTTGTGACATCTGGGGTATTCATTAATATGTGAATTCTTGCCTGTGCATAATTTTGCATGTTTATTATTAATTATTTTTTCTACCATTACATGTTGCTAGCAAGGAGCAAAATTAGAGCCTGTGGGAACAGGAACTGCAGAAATGATCAATGGAGAAAAAATGTCAGTTGGGAAGAACAGATTCAAGAATGACATAGCACAGCAGAGTAAATATAACTAACACCTACATATTATATACTTGAAAACTGTTTATTTGTTAAAATACTTGCGTGTGTACTAAACATGCACAGATCTTTTTTTCTTGTCATTATTTCCAAAACCAATACAGCTATTAATATAAATCTATAATAATATAAAAACTATTCTATAATATTTACATTGTTTTAGGTGATATAAAAGAACTGGGAATGAATGAATGCAAGGATAATGATTTGCATAGATTACTTATATAGGTACTTATAAATACTTATATATGAGATTTGAGTGTCTGAAATTTTTGAGACTAATGAGAGGTGTGGAGCCAGCCCCCCCCCCCCATATCTATAATGATCCTACATACTCTTTATTTCATTAAAATTACATAGCAATTATGGGTTAGTATCTCAATCAATTATAATATATTTTTGTATGACAGAAAACATCTCATTTCTTAACTGGATTCTCTGGCTTACTTTATTACTCCGGATTCTACCCATTTTCTCTGTACTTAGTTACATAATCCATATTCAGTTTTTTTTTACCAATATATAATTTCCTACAGAACATCTACAGCAAAACTCTCTGTAACAACAGTAGCTAGTATGAGAGGTCTCCACTTACCTTCTGTGGTGTGCTTCATGCTTTCAGCATGTCTACTGTACATTCTTCCTTTGTAACACAGAATACGTGTTTCAAACCATGTTGTCTTGTGGGCTAGCAGCACTTGCCTGTGCTTTCCTCAGGCTGCGCATGCTAAATCTTCTTTTCCAGAATGTGTTTTTCTTATTTTATGCCCAAGAAAAACTAACTGCTCCTTCAGCTCTCGTTCAAAAATTGTGTTCTATGTGGATCCTATATATACCATTGAAATATAAGTTGATTCATTTTTCCTGATAATTTAAATGACTTCTCATAGTTTTGTTGTCACTTCTATAGTATTTTCATGTATTATTTTTCTTATTTATTTCTCCTTAAATATAGCATTTAGATTTGCTCTACTAAGGAAAAAGTTATTACCACAGTAATCTTTGCAATTCTACCAACTAACCTAATGCATAAAATATTCCATTTGCTGAGTAAATGGTTATATAAATTAAGCTGAATAAACATTTGCTGCAAGTACTTATAGAAAATATACTATCAAATGCATAACAAATGTAACTACATTAGAAGTCATTACTCAACAGTATGCAAAACTAAGTAGGTACTTCTGTATGCAAGAGACATGGCATAATTTATCCAATAGTACCTTTTAACTAGTTAACATTTAAAATTATACCAGCTTTTCTGTTAATATAAAGTAATAGGCTCAATTAGAGTATCTTTGCTCTTCGATTTTCAATTCTAGACTTCATGATCTCTAAGATCACCCAATCATTTGCCATCCTCTGTACTTCACGCAGATCTTATTGATAATAAACAGGTATTTTATATCTTAATTTAAGCTAAATATAGTTATACTTAACTATTTCTAAATAATCATTTTAAAATTGGTTCACTTTGTGCATTGTGTAGTCCTTGCTGCTGCTGAAGAGGCAGGAGTTTAGAAAGTTTAAGAGCAGCTTAGGCTAACTGAGCAAGATTCTGTCTGAAAAGAAAAATTTGAGAAGGATTGAGGGTATAGATATGTGGTAGATTGCTTGCTTATGATGTGCTAAGATCTGCATTTAATTCCAGTACCACAGTAAAAAAAGAAGGAAAAATGAGTTATCAGTGAATTGAATGAATTTCGTGCCCATTTTCTTAAATGATTAGTTATGTCAACTTTTCCAGCAATAAGAACATCCATAGAGTTGTTAATATTTTGAAATTGATAACAAATAAGGTGATAACAAATAGTGTAACCTTACATTCATGTTGACTCACAGATATTCATTACTTGATCAAAAATAGCAAGAAATTAGTCTAATGTCATCTTCGCTTTCAATATTCCATTTCAAGCAAATTATGACAGAACATACACCTGGATAAACAAAAGATGCCACAGACAAGCACTGCTATTTTAAAAACTAAAAAAGGAAAACCAAGCATACTTTATTAAAATACGTATTTTACTGATTGTTTACTAAAGCATGATTAGTATTATAAAAATATAAATTGTCAGAAGTTATTAAAAGGTAACTTTCAAGATAAGAGTAAAATCACAACTGACTATAGGTGTACATATGTAAAATTTTTATTTAATTTTACTGATCATTAAGGAAATCCACAGAATGTTAAAAGTGGAAGAATTCCCAAAGGAGAGCACAAATGATGGACATTCATGTGGACAGTTAGTGAAACTGAACAAAAGTTGAGGAATAAGTGCAGACCTGGTGACTATCAAGGTAGTGAGAAACAATACTTAAGGCTTACCTCCTTATAAATAATATCATTTATAGCGTTTTGTTTTCTAGATTTTAACACCGCTCAGTGACAGTAGAGTTGGGATAACCTGGAAGAATAAGCACTAAAAGTCACATAGCAGTCATTTGACACTGTAGCCATTCACATATTTCTTGATAAATGTGTCTATGGTACTATTTAGATTTGCATTTCACTTATCACAAAAATTGATGTTCTGCTTAAGAAGACTATCTAGGTTCCTGGAAAAGTCATGTATTACATAGACAAATGTACTTTGGGATGGACTTCAGGAAGAGCCAAAAAAGAATTTCAGAAAATTCCAAATAAAACAAAAAGTTGAGAACTGTTAGAAAAGTTAGACATTTCATGCTTTCATAATTTACTTTAAAACCCTTGGACTATCTCAAGTTTAATATGATGATGCTACATGTGAAATTTTTAGCAATGTGAGAAGCTTTTAAAACATTTCCAATTTCAAATTAGAAGTCATAATTTTATCTTTAGGCAGGAAGTAAAGCAATTATTTCATTTTACAATCCTATACTCTGAACTTTAAGATTTTTATTTTGTTTTATTTTGTAAGTGGACTTAACTTTCGAAATATATATTGACAGGTGGCCATCCCTGTCTGTGCTTAAAAGTGTTTCACTTGTCAAGTTTCAAAATAGGACTGGAAAGGAAGTGGATCAAGAGAGGGAATTAAATATGAGAACACTTCCTATCTTAAATACAAACAGTTAACATATTTCAGTCTGTCCCAAGAGAAAAACATCATAGATCAATAAAAGGGAAATAGAACATTTGCCAAGAAGAAAGGAATAGACCTGAGATAATTGTTTGAGAAAGAGGCCACTGAGTTGGAAAACGTGCTTAGAAGATCTGTGGAACTTGGGTAGAATCCAGCCCAGCAGCTCAGCAACCGTAAGATTTGCACAATCTGCTGCTGACCATTAGTCATAGAAAGGCAGGTAGAGTCATTGGTGTCCATTGTCATGAATGCATGAATCAAATTCTGACAGTTTTTGGGTTTTTTGTAATTTTATACAAAGTAAGTATGGTCTTCTTCAATCACACTTGATTTTCATTTACCCTCAAAGAATTGCAAAGCAATACATTAGTGCTGCATTTACATGGGCTTTTTATTTTCAACTGAAGATTACAATAACATAATACCCAGAGTTTTCTCATATTTGTTTTAAAACATTTTTAACATTATTCAGGAAAAAATGACACTATACTTCTACAATAATTTGAGAGACTAGTCTGGGACAAAACTCAGCTAAAATTTATATTTAGAATTAGATATTTTTCTATTAAAAGAGATAAACTTCAGAGGCCTAGCAACACAGTTGGTTGATTGAGGAGGAGAGTTCAAATCTTACGCCACTCAAAGTCATACAGAATGCTGCAGGTTGGATTTCAGGTATAAATACCATGATAAGGATAATAAGAGACACAGCCATAGAGTTAGAGAATATTTATTCTGGAAACAGCAAAATGAATGTCATCAGAATTCAGTCAAACCTACATCTCTTTGACTCTGAATACTCTATGGTAGAAAAAAAGTCAGTGAGGTGCAAGTTATAAAGATCTCATTAAATTCTGCACCAAACTTAGAGTGATCAATTCTGCTCTACCCAAGTGTAACGAGGGTGAAGAATACTCTCATAAACCATGACTGGATAAAGCAGAGCATACAGAAAAAGAACAGAAATATTAGGCATATTTGAGCATGTATCAGGGTATCTGAAAGATCTTTCTCAGTATGGACGTGGCCTAGAGTAGAGTTTAGCACACTTGGTGATGAGGAAGACGTAGGAGTAGCAGAAAATCTGTATCCTAAATTCGTCTCAGGCAGCAGTGATGAGGAGTGATGAAGCCTCAGTGTGAGAAACAAGCCCAGCTGTCCAAATTATGGAAGGATAGACTCAGAGATCCACAGAAGGGGGAGGGGGGGCTGTAATATTGATCTTGAACTGGTGTCTGCTCTGGACAAACAGTATTTATATCCTAGTACACAAGCCTCTCCTCTTTTTCCCCATTGGCTGAATACTACAGAAGTTACAAACTCACTTGCATGTTGCCTGATCACATAGTGTCTGATTGGAGGATGTTCAATGTTCTAAGATGACTTCAGCAATTCTTTGGCTCAGGCTTGGTGTAAAGCTGGTGGAGACAAACCACCAGTCATTGAAACACTTCAAACCTTGCGAATAAAGCTGCCAAACATTCTCAGGGGGAGAACTAAAGAATTGACAGACATAGAGCAGGTAATCAGCCACTATCTTTGAAATGTATATACACTACTTGATATGTCGCCTACAAGCTGCTAGTTTTTTGTTATTTTGCCCAACAAATCTAAACATGAATCACCTTTTCATTACTCACAATAACTAATCCGTTCATTCAGAAGATAGAGATCTTTTTCTGTTGTGTCCCAAGCAACCAAATCTGCTAGTTAATGACTGTGAAACCTCCATCTCCTCATGGGAATAAGATAATAGAAATATCAGTATAACGTGAATGTGAAGGTGCTGCAATTATGCCTATGAAACAAGTCCTGAAGTTTAATGTTGTGGGATGTCGGGTCATTGAATCTTACTTGGTACAATCATGGAGTTAAGTGTTCAACAAGTCAACCGTGCACCTGTCAACAGCAGCTGACTTTCTCCCTGCCCTCAGGCATGGAGCTAAGAAACTGCCTTTAGCCCAAGACACTGGGACTAATTTGTTTCTCAAGTATGCGATTCCTTCCTGCCCCAGTTGACCTTTGGTCTGACCACAATGGCCCTCTGCACATAAATAGCTTCCTTAGCTTATGGCAAGAATTTTAACATTACATGTAGACATTCCCTCGTCTGATGAACTGCAATAACCATCCTGCTGCTTTCAAATATAAATAGTACTACTGAAAAAATAAAATCTGTCAAATTACTGAGGTTTGTCCCCCAACACAGAATATAAGTCATATGTTGCATCGAGTTCTTCTCTTTACCTCATCCTGTGCCTTCTACAGTTGCTTGCCAGCCATATGATATAACTACTGTGTATTCCAAGTATATTCTAATAAAAATAATAACTTGGGGGAAATGATATGTTTAGAATTCAAAGCAAATCAACAGAGATCTCCACTGATCTAAAACAATGCAGACGGTTTATAGAGCAATGACCAGAATCCAGTTGACCTATATATAAAAAAATAAAAATCATTGGGGATTCCTAGAAGTCCTTTGGAGAAGGTTAATATGTAAGGTTCAGAGTTGCTGAATTGAGTATTAAGATCTTGAAATCATTAAGGTTTATAAATAACAGTTTAATGTAGCTCTGTCTTGTATAATCCGGTGAGGCCTGCAATATAAATAACAGTTTATTGTAGCTCTGTCTCGTATAATCCGGTGAAGCCTGCGATACTGTTGAACAATTCAGAAAGAAGCTGTAGTTAGCATTCTAGTCTAACAACTACTTACGGTAGAAATCTAAACTGCTGAAGACTAAGTTGTCTGTTTCCTTGAATGGACAGATGGCACACAGTGGAAAGTGGAAGTCAGACCAGCTGCTCAGTCCTTGATAAATGCTAAGTTCTTACTAAATACAATGGTACCAGAAGGAGAATGCTAAAAATTACAACTCTGTATTCAGCATAACATGTGGGGGGTTAGATACAGTTCTTTATCAAAGGGTGTCTTGTTGATTAACTTGATGTAATATGGGAGCTGCAAAAACATTATTTGCCACTTGGTATAAAACGTAAGGAAAATAATAAAAATGTGTGGAAAATATAAATATATGGAAACATTGTTCAAAAGTGTTGGAAAGCATTCATCAAATGACTTTAATTCCTGAGAGAATAGAAAAATGTGAGATGTCCATGTTAAGAAATTCTGTTTTTCTGTCGTTTCGTACTATCTCTGGGTATATAGAAGGAAAAATTTGAAAGAAACTTAGCAGCTCTCCTGAGGTGGCATGTCATAGAAGGCAGCTTGGGGAGCTTGACACCCCTGGAATTCAGAAGCCAGGATGTTGACTTGGAATTGTTACGTAGAGAAAGAGTCAGAACAATTTGAATCAGCTATAGAATGAGCCTGTCAAAAGCTAAATTGGGCTACAGTGTGAGGTAAACTTTCACATTTATCTGGTCAGTTCAAAAAGCCAGAAAGGGTTTAGGATTGTTCAGATTCTGGGAAATCTACTTGGAAATACCTATTCGCTCATTTAAAAAATGCAGGAGAAATTCTGATTGTAATAGCTTAGTCATAAGGTTACATTTGACCTAGGAAAAGTCTTTGTTGCCCTTCCTTACCAAGGTTTATCTGCAAGAAAGAAACTTCCATAACCAACTTCAAACATATTTAAATAGCCATCCCACTTTGAATTCTCAAATATATAACTTAGGAGATGTTTTGTATTCAGATAGAAAGTACAGGGCATTAAAAATTCAAGAAAATGAGAAATACGAATTGAATTTTATATCAATAGAAGGTCACACAGAAATATCAGAGCTAGGGAGTTACAGAAATAATATTTTAGGTACCTTCTATAAATGTGACATTGGATTTAAATGGAAATATAAATATAACTTTGCAATTGCCTTTGTCATCTGCCTTTTGCTTTAAAGTTGAGAATATTGAATGTTGTACCCCAGTAACAAGTTAGTTTTTGAGTCACACCATTCTTTTTATGACAGTGACAACCTTTCTATGCAATAAAAAAGTCCTCTCCATTGTACTGTTATTGGAACACATTATATGTGTTCCAACAATGACTGAAGTGTGTTTACTTGCAGATTTTCTTTTGTTTGATTGTAGATTCCAACAGAAAATTAATTTATAATTAAACTTAGGGGACAGATTTGATGACAAAGTGCATGATAAGCACACAGCTAAACTATCCATAAGTACACAGGACATATACATGCGATATGGTGGGAAAATTAACTGCATATTTAATATTTTCTTATTTGTATTAAGTCATGCATTTGTTTTATTTTCCCCAGCTTCATTTTGATGTCATTTGGTTTATTCTAAAGCTCTTTCCTTTGACCACTCCTTCCTTCAATAGTCAGAAATCTTATTCCTATATCCACGTTGTGTTTACTTATGAACTCCATCTTGGAATACACAGTTTCCTAAATTAAGGCTCCTAACATTAAGAGAAATAAACTTATTACCCAGAACTCATTGACAGAGTTCTCAATATCCAGATTTCTTAACATTTCTTTTACATATACGGAGTGGCATTGTAGGTGAAATCTGTGTTCAAATTAGACAAACTTCTATCCCCTGTTTTGTCCATTTTATTCCTTTGAAGTGCATATAGGTAGCTATCTAGTTCTGTTTCCACACTTTTTCTTCTTCTTATCGATTTTAATGTTTATATTTTGTAAAAATCCATTTAAAATGATGCTTATTTTTTATCAGGAAATTTAGACCAGAAGCTATTATTACACAGCTATTTGTGTATTTCTTTGTTATGCTATTGGGGTGCTGGAAGGTGACCCAGACACTTCACACTGTTTTTCATCTCCACTGTTTCTGTTCTTCTTGTTGTCTTTTGTGACATGGTCTCACTAAGTCATAAGCTGCCCACTCTGCTCAAACTTGTGATCCTCTTGCCCCAGCCTCTCAGGTGGTGATCTCAGGCTCCTAGTGCCGAGTTTGGCTTTTATCTAGCATTTACATGGTTATTTTAGAAGTCAAGGCGTTTAAAGTAGATGTTAAGTGAACTGTGCTAAAACAAAAAGAGAAACATATGCAATGCCTACTGCAAACATTTCAGCACCAAGTCCGTGCTCCACTGGGACTAAAAAGATGTTACCTACAAATATATTTGTCATAAAGAATAATCTTTTTCTCATTTTAATGAGAAGTTGTATGTACAAGGTATTTACATTTTTTATTTGTGTCTTTCTCTGAGTGGAAATACTTTTGCTGTTTGCTTGTTACTAAAGGTGTAACAAGACCACTTTTCTACCTAGAAAATGCAGAGAAATGCAGTGCTTTTGCTGAAATTTCAAGTTTTGGATATAAGGTTTTATTGATGTTAGCTTGAAAAAAATTACCTGCTTTTTATAAGGGCACAATCACTTGAAAATCACTGACTGCTACTAGTAAAGCTGTCTTTCATCAAAGAAAAGAAAGATTTTTTTTTTTTGTCAAATCCATTCAAGCTTATGTCCTCTAATACATTTCCCGTCTAAATCCTGAACCTTATTTTCAGAATTACATATGATTATTCTTCCCCTAAAGCTTCAACTTTAAGGAGAAAAAAATAACCCATCTTATCTTTCTACTGAGAAACTAATGGGAAGCCGTGGCCTAAACTAATGCTTATAGAACTGAAGTTAGATATAACAGAATGTTTAATAGAGTTCTACTAAAAACCTCAGAATCTTTCAATCAAAATGTTTTCATTTTAGAGATAAGAAAAACAAGGATTGGGGAGTTTAAATAGCTAACTCAATCCTACATTCATAAAATAAATCTGTTACTTAGACAACATTATATCTGTTCCCCTCCTAGGGCACAGGCCAGTCTTTGTGCATTTATTGCTTTGTTTTTAACCCTTTAAAGGAAAAAAGAAAGAGTTTACGATGCCTACATTACTGGAGACTGTGATGTTAAAATGCTCTCATACGCAGTGCAGCATTTTTTACCCAAATTCATCATAAACACAGGACAATGATACAGAACCCTTCAAATATGAGAAGAGGTGTAATCAAAAATTACAGTGAAATTTATATAAAAACAAACTAAACAATGAAAGACACATTGTCATTAATCTCCTTCAAAGTCCTCTCCATGGCTCTGGATACATGCGTCCTGTCATCTTGCTGCTTTCAGAAGCTATCCTCATAGTCCTCTTTCGTGAGTGTGTTTAGTTGTTTGTGGCATCATAGCTGCCTTACTGTTCTGAACCAATTCAAAATGTTTAAAATCTTTCATGACCATTATGACTTTGGAAAGAGCCAGCAGTTGCTTAGTTCCAGATCTAGTCCATAAGTTGGGTTGGGGGAAAACTCATTATGATGCTTTTCTTAGACAAATGTGTCCATAAACATTTTTAATTGATTGGTTCCTCAAGCAGCTGCAATAGTAAACTCACAAAAGAGGATCTCCGGAACTGCTTCAGAAAGAGGCAAGAAACATAGAAAAACTGTATTTAAATCAAAGGAGAGTATTTGGAGGGTTATTAATGGCAATGTATCATTGACTGTAACACATTTTTACTTAAATAATAGCTCTATATTTGGTCCATTCCTTGCATTTCATACTCTCTTTTCAATTTCTCCTTAGACTGAGAAAATGCAAGGAAAGCTGATCCTTCAATAACCAACTTTCAAGAAATTACTGCAACAAAATTGAGCTATGTTTGTTTATATGTAACTAATTGAATAACACCTATTTCTACAGATAGGAATAGAGATCATAGAACAAAATATTTATTTTTAAAAACTGAGTTGACACTTCCTGCGCCTATTTGACATCACCCATAAATTCAGTAATAATTATGCTTGTTGGTTAAATGTATTCTGAAGATTAAATGAAAGTAGTCTCTACATATACAAACCTCACACTTCTGCTGGATTCACAGGTAGGACACATGCAAACACTGTGACTATTTCGTTGCCTTTATTACAATAGGATGTGCTTATATCTTTGGCTCAGTTAGATCTGCATGTAAATGCCTTGGTAACTAGTTGCGAAGTGTATTTCTTAATGTGGTTATTTTATTTCTCTTTTTTGAGACAAGGTCTCACTGTAGTCAAGGTTGGCCTAAACTTCATGATGATCTTCCTGCCTCAGTCACCCAAGTGCTGGAATTATATGCATGTGCCACCAAATCTGGTTGATGTGGTGCTGGGGGACCAAAATCATGGCCTTTGCCTGGCACTTGTTAGAAAGTACTTTATTCACTGTGTTATTCCTCTAGCCTCTATTTTCTCATCTTTAAACTAGAATAAAAATTATGATATCGTAAGGTTGCTATAAAGATAATTTTTAAATTATAGGTTAAGTTGTCCACCAGTTATTGATTTATTCTATTCACAGAGCTTATTAGCTTATTAAGTTATATCTTCATTCTGTCTCCTGAACCACCTGTATGCTGATATTTGTATGGAGAGCATGACGTAATAATCTAGTCCTAAATATCCATTTCCAAGGAGGATGGTTCCAGAGGTCTTTTACACAGGATGCACTGGTACATGTAGTAAATGTTGAGCCAGATAGGCAGAAAAGTCAATGCTGCTTATGTATTTATAACATAAGGAGAACACGATACTTTAAAAACTAAAGGTTTAACCTAGCTTTATTCTTAGAAACAAAAGTGAACTACGCATTTATAAAACTATGATGAGATCAATGAAAGAAAACTGAGACATCATCAATTTAAATGCAACACTGAAGACCTTGGAAGATTCAAAAGAAGGGCCTATGAAGAGAGTGTAGTCATAATTTTGGTATTCCTATGAATCTGGTAATTGATGCAGTTGATACACTGTAAGAGCTTGTGAAAGCTTAGCAAGAAATGAGGTTGGCAGGTTGGAGGAAGACAGCAGAGGGAAAAACCAGAGCAGAGAGGTGGGAGGGAGGGCTAGATGCAGTGTCTAAGACCTACTTTTGCGAGTTTTTATCCACAAAAAGTAATGGCTGTGTATAGCAGTGGCCCAGCAATTTTTACACCAGGGACTGTCGTAGTGGAAGATCAGTTTCCCAAAGAGCAGTTGGGGGAGCTTGTTCTGTCTGGGTTATAGAAGGACATCTTTGAAATTGACATAGCAGCAAGTGGGGAAGAGGGAGCGAAGCTCCGCCTCCTGTCCCTGAGCAGTGGTGTTAGATCCTAGTAGGACAATATTGACCAGAGGTGGAGCTTCACTCCCCAGGCAGCTCCTGCTGGCCACTCACCTGTCCTTGAGGCCAGGTCCTTCTGAGGCCACTGGCTGGCAATGGTCCACAGCTCAAGGACTGGGGACTCCTGGTTTATGCGGTCATAAAAGCCCAAAGAGTGAACCAATTTACTGAACTTTCCCATTAGACACCATGCTGAGTGTTAATTCACTTGTACCCACTTCAACTTTCTGCTACACTCAGCCAAAGAGGCCTATTGTAGCCAGAGAGACTTGAGAAGAAACTTAAGCCTTTTATCTGATTTTCTAGTGGAAAAATATAATAATGAGAAAGTTAGATACTCTGCAAAGCTTTCCTGAAATACATACTTTCAGTTCTTATTTTCAGCATAAGTTGTAATACAAAGGGGTTAATGAAATTTCTCACCTTGATTGTAGGTGTCCAACCCTTGTGCACAGTCTGAATGCGCAGCAATTCCTTTTTCTCACTTTATCTTCTCAGGAATCTAAATGACATACACTTCTACATGTGTTTATTTGACTACAGACTGTATTCCCAGTCAGTTCAATATCAGGGATCATTTCTAGTTTAACTCGAAAAAAATTTAAAAACCTGTGCTTCACGTTTCTGTGTTTACTCATTTCTTTGCTATCTCCTGGTCACTATGCCACCTTCATAGGAAATTCATTTGTCTTGTTCGTTGCTCTTATCTTGAAGGCTAATGCATTTGTCTAGTGTGAGTAAAAATGATCTTTGTCGAGACTACTTATGGTTATTCTTTCTTATTTTTTGGTTTCTACACCTCCAAATAAGGAAATGAAGATACAAGGGCAAGTCTAGCAGTGAAAATCTTTTCTTGGATGAGACTTATGATGGAAAGAAAATTGAGAATCATTAATGCAGTATTTGAATTTTTGCTGATTCAATTTAATGTTTCTTAAAGTGTGATAATCACTGTCTGTGTCTCAAAGCCCTCAGTGAGACTGAAATCATTTAGAACATGCAAAATATTTACATATTTTCCTATAAACCTGAGAAGATTACAAATAATAATCTAGTGTATTTTTTCACAAGGGAGTTTGTGCCAATTTCATATGTGCCAAACACACAGCAAAGACTAGGGACATTAAGAGGTGGGGACCACTTCAGGTTAGAGTGGCCGTCAAAGCTGAAGAGGACAAGTGAAAAACTCAAAATGTTATGTTCTACCCTACTTGATGACGTTACTTCAGAAATTTTTTTCATTTTGAAATGCATTTATTTTGTGGTAAATCCAAACTCTTTTTGTGTATTTATTTACTTACTTACTTAGTTTTGAAACTTAGTTGCTAAATTTCCCAGGTTGGGCCCAAGTTTAGGATCCTCCTGCCTCAACCTTCCAGAGAGTTGAGATTACAGGCCTGTACCACCACACCTAGCTAATACTTTGTTTTACATTTTGTGGCATATTAGCAAACCAAAAACCTTTCCTATTACTACTGTCCTGCAGATTATATGAAAATTGATGTTTTTATTCAACAATATAACTATAGTAATAATGTATTGCATTCTATTTCAGTGATTCACAATTTGGGAATTAGTTGTTACATTTGTGTAGATACCATATAAATGGCTACTGTTCCAGTATTTATTTCAAAGCAACAGTGAGATCAGACATACTCCTTTCTTAGTGCAGCTCACATTGCACTGGGTGGGATGTTTAACAAAAAAAAAAAAAAAAGGAGCATGTAATGTCATTGCTTCTTATGCAGTGTTTTATGAAGTATGTAATCAGATAACAGAAACCAGAGTTGCACAGAGGTCGCATGCCATGGCAGTTTTCTAGGGATTGCATTTGGTTGGTCTCTGTAAACTAAGACTTGAATACCCTGGAAGAGAACAGTTACAGAAGGGGATTTATGGTTAAGAAAATGCCAACTTAAATTCCTGGACATAGAAATAGGTTGGATATTCTGAGAACAGGGAAGGGAAGCTCACATGGACAGAGAGGAAAAAGAAAAAAAACAAATATGGAATTTTATGGAAAGAAAATTGGACCACAGTGGGAATTTGTGGACCATTAAAAAGTATTAGGTTTTATTCAAAGTGCTCTATAAAGTGGTTGTTGAATTTGACACGTGAGTGCAGAAGAATAATAGCACGGCATGCTGAGTGCTTGTGTAGGGGTCATCTAGACTGCAGGAGAAAGAGTTCACGAAACACAGCTGGGAACTGAGCCCAGACAGAGAGCAAGGGACTGCAGGAGGCCAGCTATGAGATAGCAGTGACCACGACTTAAGTGGAGGCCAGCAGTAGTCACAACTCAGAACTGTTGGGACCACCTGTGGCCGTTGTCATCCAGCGAGTCCGTTTGAGTGGATAATGTAGTGGGACAGTGAAGAATGGGAGATGAGCCCACAGATACGATGTCTGTTACAACAGGACACATGCAAATATATTTGGATAAAAGTTGCATGTGTCTGTTATTGCAAGGCACAAAACAATGGTCATCTGTTGGATATATATATAGATATATATAGATATATATATATATATATATATATATATGCACACACATTCATACGTATATGTATATATATATATATATATGATTTTATAGTTGAATATTTGTCATTAACCACTAAATCACCTACTTATATTACAGAAACAGCTGTAAATATTTTATCAGATGTGAGTGTTCAAAAGAGCACAATTAGAATAAGTCATAATTCTGAAGTATAATGAACAAAGTGTTTTGCATTTTTTTTTTCTAAATTTAAGAGTCTGTAAAGATGTATTATAGCCACCCACCACCTGGCACATCACATGTGTATGTCAGAGGGATTGAGGATTTTAGAGACTTTCAACATCTAATTAACAGTTGCATGCGTATTTTCCCCACACTAGGTATTTTTTGTCTTTGTCGCCTTTGTGATTAAGACAGGCTATACTTGTCACCTATTTTTTTTCTCTTTATTTGTGAACTGTGTATCTGGTATTAGTGAAATGTCTGCTCTTAAGGAGGTACTTACTGCCACAGTAAGTATGTTTGTAGGCTTCCCCCTGATGACGGGTCTCATGAGAATATACAAAATCTCTTTGCCAGTAGCCAAGATTGATGACCTGCGTTAGAAGACACAGAATCCTTATCTTTCCTCACACTCTTCCGAGTTCGATGACCTTAGAGCACACACTTCTTGCCCTATCTTTCATTCAAGTTAATATCAATGACTACAAAAGGGTATAGAATAAAAAATTTTCCAGTCCTACTAATAAAAAGTGACCTCATGATTTGTCTCAAAATACACAATAAAATCAAGTTCACATAAAAGAATATTGTTAAAATGAAAGCTTTTTTTAAAAGAAAGACAGTGCTCTTCCCTTATTTTCATGCTATTCTCACAGCTAAGAGCTTCATCAAAGATAGTTATTGACGTGTGCTCAATGATTTACAATTTTTATTCTTTGTCAAGTATTCACATCTCATGCCTATCAGTTTACAGTCTACTATCATGAAATTTCACTGATGAGAATGCAGAAGATTGGAGAAAGTATTCAACTTTCCTGTTCCACAGTCATTCCATCCAACCCACAAAGAATATTATATGCATACTCCAATAAGGAGGTTGATGTGGCCTACTTTATATAATTTGGGATGTGTGTGAGAGATAACCATGTACGAGAAACATAATACAAATTATAAACTCTATTATGAATAGAAATATTTCTTAATAACAAAATCAATCAAAGAAATCAAAATTTTAAATACTGAAAAAGTTCCTACAAATCACAATGTCAGAAATAGTACTTGGGCATGGTGGCATGTGCCAGTAGTTTCAGCTATTCAGGAAACTGAGGAGAAAAGTCAGCCTGGGCATCATAGTGAGATGATGCCTCTAAATAAAATATAAGAGTCTCTCTTGGTTGTATGCCCGAGGCCCTGGACTCAGTTTTCAGTATTACACATTTGAAAAAATAGTAAGATATTTTCAATCATTGCTTCTTGTCTCACCTTTTTAATATTTTATCCTATAATTTTCTGCTTAACATGATTTCTTCATATAAAAAGCTTCTTGAAAATTGTAGAGTGATTTAAAGAACAGTTTGGTTTTTCCTCCAGCCTTTATTTGACCAAGAATTCCTTGGGGATTTAGAATTTCCCAACAGGTTGCATTTGATGGAAATAAAGCCTGTCTGATGATTTCTCTTGTGTTCATCGCTAGCCAGCATTGTCCTAAGTAACAACCATGTGACTTGAATCCAGGAAAAGAAAATATGTTTTCCCTTAGCATATTACCTTGGCTTTATTGATAACACATAGTGACTCTTAATCATCTCAACCATTTAGTAAAAGTTTGGCAACTGGTGTTGGCGAAATGGATGTGAAACAGAATAATTAATTTTTTTCTACACACACTGATATGAAAAAAGAACAGTCATTTGCATACATTATTACAGTTTACCCTCATAAACAGGGAAGAGTTATTTTTTGTTCCTAGGTGGCAGATCAGGAAGTCAGAACGCAAAAGTTAAACCACTTAAGAAAATTCACAGAATTATCATGTCATTTCCACACATTCTCAAACCGCCTTTCCTTGCACCATCTTGCTACATCTTACTTTGAGATAATTAAAAGGAATGGGAGAAGTATTTCACGGGGACGAGAATGTATCAAAGGAATGTCCTTATCTCCAGCCTTGCTTTACATCTCACCGCTTCTGTGCCGCCAGTGCTACCAGCCATCCCCCTCTAGAGGGCATGCCTGGAACAGACGCATTCTCTCTCATCCTTGAGATCTGAAGTTGACCACCCGTTTCTGGCTGCTGCTCATCTTTTATCTCATATTCTGTTATTTGCATTTTTCATAAAGTGAGTTTTTATTTTTGGCAAAAAGAACAAGCATATTCTGGACACTCTTAAATGATCCACTTCCTTGTTCCTGGGGAGCTTAGGTTTCCCAATAAGATATATTTATATTTGCTGTACGTGTCACCCATTCAAGTTACTTCTTTTATGTTCACCTCTACCCAGGGCTGTGCTAGTATAGCTTGAAAGTAGAAAAATAAAGTCTCTTTTGTCTTGGTGAAATTGAAGTTCCTATGTACATGAGTAATATGCTTAACACACAGATTATATATTTTTTAAATAATTGTGCTTATATACTTTTCAGATTTAATTTACATAATCTCTTTTTCCTAAGTACTTTTAGGATTTCGAAAGAAAACTAACTTTGAAGTCTCATTTTCAAAATGCTTCCATCTTTTTATCTTCTGTACTTTTGTTTCTTCCTATTTTAGTTTACCCATGCTTTTACAACTGCTGTTTTTGACAGCTGTACCGTTTGTACAATTTTAGAGCTGAAGTAACCTTTAGGGAACATATTCCCTGAATACATGAGATCCTTGAGGATCATGCACATTATTTCTTCTTTAAGTACTGAATTACTCTAAAAAATGAGCATGTTGAAGTTACTGAAATTTTAAAATTATGTCTGACTAACAAGTAAGAGAAAAATGGTTCAAAAATTTATGTTTGTCATAAAAATCAATATTATTCACCATGAGTAAAAGGTCAAAATATGAAAATTTACTGCAAAAAGTGCTGCAAAGGGACAAGTGAGTTGATGGGAGAAGAGAAGGCTCATCTTTAAATGTTCTGTTTCAGAGGCAATGTAGTGCCATGGAACTTCGATTACGAATGGAGTTACACTGCCAATTAGGTTGTTTACAAATGGGCCTGGGAAGGGGCCATGACAGAGAATGAAATGAGAAAAAACGGGAGTCAAGAAAACCTGTTAGGAGTTCTGGCATGATTCGCCTTGACAAAAGCTCGAGCAAAGAGAACAGAGTGTTCGTATTTGCATTCGCCAGTATGGGAACTCTTGCTTGTACCCAAGAGAGCAGTCTTTAGAAATACCACATGATGTTTCTTCCATTCTGGATTATCTATTTTCCTTAGAAAATAAGCTCATGTGTGTGATAATAAACCATAAGAAGAACACCTTGAGAGAAAGTATTCAATTTGATATTTTAAAAATATGTATTAAAACATAATGACTTTAGAAACCTAATCTTATTCCTTACCTATACATTTGCAGAAATTCATCCTCTTGAGATTTTATATTCTGATCTTTGCGAAAGCTGACACTTAAAATTTTAACAGCTGCATCACATTATTATTTATAAGTGGGAAAACTTCTGTGAATTTTAGTTAAAGTGCTTGCCTCGCAAGCCCTCAGTCAAGAGCTAAATACCTGAGTTTGACTCCCCAGTACCACATAAGCCAGGCATGGTAGCACACTCCTGTAATCTCAGCACTTGTATCACTGAAACAAGAGGACTGCCATGAGTCCAAAGCCAGCCTAGTCACCACAGTAAGTTCAGGACCAGTCTGAGCTGCCAAGAAAGACCTTGTCTCAAATAATAATAATAATAATAATAATAATAATAATAATAATAATAATAAAATAAGGTTGGAGTTGGAGCTCACTATTCAGGCCTTGAACTCAATCATAGCTCCTCAAAAGAAAAGTAAAACAATATACTGTATAATTTGTCATTCATATATTATTATAATTACATATGCAACACTGATGTCAAGTTTATAATAAAAATGTAGGTTTTGTTATATATATTAACTTTATAGTGTGTTTCACACATAGCTCAAGATAATTTGTCTTCATGCTGAGTGACATAAGCCAGAGGCTGGACACTCATGATGTATATGTGTGGTGGAAATAATTATTATTTTCCTGTTTTATTAATATGTATATGAATATATTTTCTAATCCACCAAAAGACTGAGCTCAGCAGTACCCCAGGATTTTGTCCTCATAATAATATCCCCCTCTATCCTCCACCAGACAATGCATGTTACAGTGACATCACCATGAACTCATATATGACCTGCAGGAAGCTTCTCTCCAGAGACACATCCTCCCTTCGGCTGAGTACTGTCTACCACGAGCAGAAACAAGAAGCCTGGGCATATCTGCTTTTCCCATGTTTTACAAACAGCAGGCAGATACCAGTTTTGAAAGATTTAAATGTATCCCCAGGAGCAACTTTCTCCAGGTAAGAGTTGTACTTTTTAGCCCTCCTGCAAGTTTTCTCATCCATCTCCACCTTCCAAAGCCGATTTACACCAAGGTCAGGCTGTCTGATGGAGCTGTCCTTGGTTTTCCTTTCAGGTGTTATGTCTGATTTAAATTCCAAGGGCTAGAGTGGGAGCCTCGGGTGTAATCCATTATTGCTTTTGTTCCATTTTTCCTATTTAGCCGAAATGTATTCATTCGTAAAAGACACATAAATGTTACATTGTTTTTTTTAAATTTAAAGTAATAAAATCACAAATATAAACATTACCTATTTTCCACAAGAAGGATATTTAATATTTAAAATGCCAATTTGAAGAAAACACTGCTTATACTTTGTTGAACTCACGGTGTCAATGAAAGAATGTTTTGTTCTCAAAAACATTTGGATCGGATCTGGAAACTGAGTATGACTTCAAAGACGCCAAAGACAGTTATCAAGCTAGATGGTGATGTTGATGGTGATGTTGCAGAGTAATCAATCAAATATAAATAATTTTAACATGCAATATTCAATATTTTAATGTACTCAAAAGAAATCATTCAGAATAGAAGTAAAGAAGCCATTCCAGTTTTAATACCTGAAAGAATAATACTTAGAAATAACATTAAACTAGGAGGCTCAACCTCTATACAATCTATGCTATAACTATTGGTGAAAGAAATTTAAAAAGCGCAGATAAATTCACTGATATTTGACTTGATAGAATGGAAGAGTTAATACATACGCAGCCCGCAACAAGCTACCAATCCATTGTGGTCACTAAAACTTCCCGAAAGAAAAGAACTAACAGAAAGAGAAAAAAAAATGCATTTTACAAGGAGATTCAAAATAATTCAGATAGCCAAAGTAGTCTTGGGTTAAACAAAACCAGGCATGTCACACTGATCTCAAAATAGACTACTAAGTTAGAGTAATTTAGTCACCATGGTTCCAGCACAGAAACAGAATAATAATAACAGCACAGAAACTACCAATAAACCAAAGTAGTGAGACCAGAAGCAAATCTTCACAAATTCTACAAGTTGTCAAGGCCATACAATGTGGAAAAATCAGGCTCTATATCTTACCATGTTAAAAAAAAAAGTTATATGAAAATATATTAGCTAATTATACATAATATTGGAAGTTATAAAACTACCACAAATGATGAGGGAAACCATGTTGTTATGGATCTTAATAAGATTTGTGGATAATGATTTGTCAAAAATCACTGGCAGCAGAGGAAAAAAAATAAATGACATTCTGTCAAACTGAAGATGTTCAACACAGCAGAAGAAACAACAGAATTTATATTTAACTATAAAATGGGAAAAATTTTTAAACCATGCTGCCAATAAAAGATTTATATCTAAAATATATATATGAAAAACTTCAAACAGGTCAATGGCAAGACAGTGTAATAAAAAATAGTCAAATATCTTAATGGCAGTTTCAAAAAGTATAAAGAAATGGTCAACAGAAGTTGGCAAACATGTCTATTCAATAAGGAAATAAAAATCAAAACTATAATGAATGTTACCTCATACTGGTCACAATGGTATTATCAAATAATTAAGTATAACAATTACTGTCATATGTGTGAAATATAAAAGAATACTTGTATCTTGTACCCAGCCCTTGTTCCCTTATATCCAAGCCTTGTTGGAAGTGTAAATTGGTAGCATCTTCATAGACGGCAGTAGGAAGGCTACTAAAAAATTAAAAGTAGAGCTTCCATATGACTTGGCAACTCCCTTCTTGGTATATATCCAAGAAAGTGACATCAGTATGTAAGGGATATATCCATACTCGTATATTCTCTGAAGCTTTGTTTTTCCAAATAAAAAGCTATACGATCAATATATATTTCAAATAGTGGATGAATCTGCAATGACAGTGTACTATATATAAACAGCATTGATGATTAAAGGTAAGCAAGGTCAAAATCTGGATGTGCTCAAAATGGGACTGTAATAAGAAACAGGAGCAGTAAAAGGCTTCTCACACTGAGGTCAATGGAAACTTACACAGAGACAGCGAAGACACTGGCTTTAACATCAAATGTTGAGAGGATCCCATGTTGAGATCTTATTTTTATTATGTAAAAAGGTTGTTTGCAATTATTTCTGGGAACAGATTCGTTTTCTTGTTATTTTGTGCAAAATAGTTATGGTAGTTACAATACTTGGAATGATATATTAGTTCCTTTCACCATTTGAAAAAGCTAAACTCTTATCTTCTGTCTATTGCAAGGATTGGCCATAGGTACAGCATATCACAGAAAGGAAATTTGCTCATTCTACCAAATTTGCAAAAACTATTAAACTCCTATTAAAACTCTGTGTAAACTATGAAGAGAAGGATTACACTCAATCTGAATAGGGCTATCACAATTCTATTCCAAGCATAATACTTATTGAATAAACATTAAAATCTCCCAATTTATGATGACAAGCAGAATATTCATTACGAGTATTTTTAAAAATTGTTTTAGGCTCTATAATTTATTAGGAAAAGAGTAATTTAAAAAGTAATTGTTTGAAAGTGCTATATTTTTCTATAGTGAATACAAAAGAATCAATAGTAATTTATTAAAATTAATAAGATATTTAATGAAAGCTTAGTAAATTAATAGAATTAATAAGAGTTTAACAGAGCTATAATTTTTATGTATTTAATACAAGAGAATCAATGCTAAGTTATTACAATTAAGATGAGAATTTAGTAGAGTGTCAGATTTTAGTAGCCAAAGTTGATAAACTAATTGTATCTCAGTAGTTCAATGGCAAAATAATAAAAGTAATAAAGTATAAACAGCATGATTATGATTAAAATACCAAATATATAAGAATAAATCTAAGAAATTATTGTTATTGAGAATATTCAATTAAAGAAACACTTCATTCAGAGAAAAGAATGAATTTCTGAATAAATAGAAAGAGATCTATTAAGATTTAGAAACTAGATCTAGAAAGGCACAGTTGAGTGAGATTTCCGGTACCTTTTGTTTAGAACTGTTATTGTTTAATGAAACTAACATATGAAAGAAAACTTCTCGTGCAGCAAATGTTTGTGTTCGCGTGCCTGCGTTGCAGAAGAGGCACACGTTGACTGGAGCCATGAGCACCATGGAGGAAACCAAACATGCGTCTGACAAGCCTCCCACCTAATTCAGTTTACAAGGTAGGCTGTGGGACACAAGCAGACAATCTGCTAACTACTTGGCCTGGTTTCAGGTAACCTTCCCTCCCCGGTGTTCCAGTGCCCATTTCCACAAGCAAACAGCACATTTTCTTGTTAAGTATACTGCCACAATTTTTGCAGCACATATGTAAATCAGTTAACAAGTAAAATTAAGTAAGCTTTTTTATTAGCTCGCTGTATTTTGTGTATTACTTATATTTCAAAGTATATATTTCTCATAGATCTATTTTCCAACAGCTGTTTAGTTTTCATTGAGATATTTCCTGCAGAACAGAGATGCTCAGGTATGAATGTGTTAGATTATTACCTAACTCATTGTATTGGGTAGTGCTTCTCACTAATGTTCTGTGTACACTCAGCACAATTCTAAGTAAAATGTCAGTAGCGTGCATGTGTGTGTGCGTGCACAGATGTGTGTGTGTGTGTGTGTGTGTATGCATATGTGTATAAACCTGCAAACTGAGTTAATTTTCATGAAAGTGCCAAGACCCAGTACTCTATTGAAAAAGAGAAACAAACTGTATGCAAGCTACCTGATGGCAAGATTATGATAAATATAGTGACCAAAAGGGATAAATCATTATTCAGAAACAGACAAAATGGCCAGTGTGTCAGTATTCAAAACCAAAACCGTAGCCTGAATAGATTATGTAAATACTTCACATACACAACATGGGCCTTTTTAGGTCAGCTTAGCAAGAATAGGCATTTCTTTAAGCAGGCTTGAGAAAGTAGTTATCCACTGGGGACAGAAATACACTTTAACCTCTATCACATATTGCAGTCAATTACCAAATGATTGAAGTCAAACATTCTAAGGACGAATGTGTAAGTTTTATTTATCAGTTCATAAAAATACTTTATTCTGAAATAAAAGTATATTCGTCAAGAAAAGCAAGTATTATGAGCCATGTTGTAGAGAATATTCTCATACAGAAAGAATATCCAACTTCACCAAGTTGTCTCATGATGCTTAGCAGCAGTGAGCCACAGCTTCTGGTCACTATGAGGCAGGAGAGTGAATAATTACACTTTGTAGTGACTCTCTGCAAGAGTCAAGAATCAGTCAAGAATTATAAATGTGTTGTTTTTTACCTATTTTAAAAATATAGGTTCTGACAATCACTTAACAGAAACATTTTATTGAATACTTTAAGGAAAGAAAATCTGAGTGCTTTAAAGTGTTCCAATTCATATAACCTCTGAATTATGTTTTAAATCTACCTAAAATTAAATTCAAAACAAGAATGCAAAATTCTTGAAATCAAATTTCAATTAGAAATACTAGAAAACAATAAAGAGTTAAGTATAAGGAGGCAACATTTTAATTAAAGAATGTTTGCTTAAAAAATTTGTTGGTTACTCCTCCCTTCAAGAAATCAGACAACAAATTAAAATGTTCAGCTCCACAGCCAACACTGACTTTTGCCATTTGAAAAATAAAACTACCATTCTTGGTGAGGACCTAAGAAAAAGATGTTTCATTCCATGCAAAAAAATATATTTAATTCAAAGTTAAAAGTATGCTTAAAGAATGCTTACCAGTGATATTATTGTTGTTATTATTATTATTATTATTATTATTATTAAAATACATGTTAAAGGAATATTTCAATGTTTTCAATTACTATCAAATACAACTAGTCAAGAAAAAAGTGGAATGTGAATAATAAAAAAATTAATGTCACATACTTGTCTACTAGCAATGCAAGTTTCTAGACACATTAGAGTACATGTTTGTCTGCTTCATATATTCCCAGAAGATCCCCTGGACAGCGTTAGTAATAAGACAACTCAGTAAGTCCAAAATTACTCAATTATTAAACCTCAAAATATAGGTCATAACTAATTAGAATTAGAACACAATTAATGTTAATTACTGTTAACATTGATAACAAATAATTGAAATGTTGATTAGAATTAAAAATTCTGTTTACATTTAATTTACGCATCTATTTAATACAAATTTAAATAGGGATGTTTAGATGTTTGGGGAAATTGATTAGCTGTTTCCACAGGGTCATTATTCACTATTTATGTGTATAATAAAAGTTAAAATAATGTGAAAGAAAATAGAAAAGTAAAGGAACTATATATTTAATATTTAGATATGATTATAAATTTAAATATGTAAATGATGTGATTGTTACATAGATAAGGACTATTCCAAGGATAAATTAAGTGTCCATCTCAGATGTAATGTATAACAGAAATAATTAATCAGATAACTTGGGCAAAACTCATATTATTTAATAAATTTCTGTGTAGTTCAAAATTTGTGTGAAAAATAAAAGCAAAGTACCTTGAAATAAGACCGATTATTTCATACTGAAATATACACTTAGAAGAAAATCTATAATCATACTAGAAAAATGACAAAATGATGCATATCCATTTAAAATCTTTAAGTGATATAAAGTCTAATATAATGCATTATGTTTGTAAAAGTTACAAAATAAAAAGTAGAAAGGAAACAGCATGAAATTCGAAATTATGTGCAGTTTATTACATAGAAAAAGAGAAACCTATAGTCACAAATAAAATATTCATAGAATATTCAGTGAGATACAAAATGCAAGAAAAGTACATGACGATGATATTGAATAGAAAAGAAAACAGGTTCCTTAGACAATTGGATTATATATTTAGCCTTTCTCATGTTAAACCTATACTTAAAGTATTGTGTGGCAGTGACCAAAAACTTGGCAAACTATTGTGAGGGTGCATGTATAAGACATGGCCACTCTCCTATTTTTCTTACAATAATATAAAGTGGTAAACTATACCAGGAA
Source organism: Ctenodactylus gundi (assembly GCA_004027205.1). Lineage (NCBI taxonomy): Eukaryota > Metazoa > Chordata > Mammalia > Rodentia > Ctenodactylidae > Ctenodactylus > Ctenodactylus gundi. Next base: position 20,236 of record PVKB01000257.1, on the reverse strand, counting down.
ATTTGACAGGATCGATAAATCACAAGTACAGTCAACCTTTGAATTGCTGATTGCAATTACAGAAATGTGTCCTGTGGAGATCACATGTTTGAAGGAACATACTGCATTGCTCTCAAATAAAAAAAAAAAAAGTTTGGCAACAATTGAAGTGTCCATCAGTAGCAAGCTACTTAAATAATTTATGATGTATTCACAGTGGAGGGTTGCACAGCTGTAAAAACAAATGCGTAAGCCCATATGGAGCAGTCTTCAAACTCTAAATTAAATTAATTTTAAGTGAATAAACCAAAATGCACAATGGTGAGTACAACACCAATAAAAAAATGGAGTGTCTGCATGTATGTGTCTGTGTCCATGAGAGAGAGAGAAACAGACAGAGAGAGAGGGAGAGAGAGAAAAAAGAATATGTAGGAGATCATCTTTGTAAGAGTACACTAGAAATCAAGAAAAATACCAATGACTTTGGAAAAAAAAAAAACCTCAGTAACTAAGTACTGCAATAGAAAGGAATTTTTTTGCAAAATATATTTTACTTTTCTTCTATTTTTTAAACAAATGCATGTTTTCTCTATGAAATAGGTAAATAAATGTCCTGTCTACTAACTGCATGTTGAAATTTTTTGGAAAGAAGAATACACTATAAAAAAGAATGAGTGGAAAAAGATGAGAGAAGGTGAAAGATGGAAATATACTTTGTTTATTGTTGGATTAAATGGCTGAAGTTTCACTCAGATTATAATAAATAATGGCTTGACATACATGTACATGTTAACTTGGTTCAAATAATTAAGAAGCAATCCAAACTAAAATTTGAAAACAGCTTTTTTAGGTTGAAGAGCTCTTATATAAGTGCCTTTCTTTCCTAGGTATAGCCAATTTTTAAGGTGAATAATCAGACCCTCCAAATGGCCAAAAGGGACTAAGGTTGTACAGAATTTAGCTTTGAAATCAACAGTTTTTTAGTCGGTATATCATGCTTGTTACAGACTGTGCACCAACATGAATAACGTTGCCTTATCTATGCTCCGACCCCCAAACCCTTGCTACATATTAAAAGGCATCAGTGAGTAAGGTGCAGTGAGGGATAAGGATGCATAAACAACTGATCAAGTGCTGCCTTGAGAGCTATTAGCTCCTTAGAGAAAGAGGAGCTGAAAATTGGAGTGTGCTGAATATAGGAACAATATAAAATTTTAAGGTAGATATGGTGGGAATGGTGGAATCCTTTTGGAGGTCATGCGGACCATTTTAAAAGCCTCAGAGTAATTGAGCATACTCATCCAGCAAATTTGCTTCCAGCCATCTTTTACTCTAAGAAAACCATGAGCTGAAAGTACATAAGACCTGTTTGCATTTTTAGGAATGCACTTGTTACTTACAAAATAAAATATTATTTGTAGCGGTACCAATTCAAATAGATGCATTAGTAAAATTAAAAATGTACGTGCTAATTGTGAGTTTTTAAATTGTTGATCATATACTTTTTCTTCCTTACTTGAGCTTCCATTCACATTTGGTAAAAATGCTCATCATCAGGGTTTTTACCAAGCGTACCTTCGCTTAGAATCCTTCAAAGCGGGTGAGAGTTCAGTCTGAGCCCTCTCAGTCTTCCAGACTCTCCACATTTAATGTAGTTGAGCACCATTGTTTGTTTGTAGTTGGGTGCAAAGCTCCCTGGGGAGCCTAAAAATGTAATTGGGATCAGTAGCCATCTCTAAAAACCATTGTGACTCTCCGTTTTGAACTTGTTTAAGATCAAAGTGTCCCTGGCCTGGCTTTCAAGCTCAGTGCTTGAAGATCTCACAATCAATTAGAGGATTCTTGAGATAAACCCACTAGAGTCTTGCACTGCAGTCTAAAGCATGCAGCTCAGGAGATTCCTAAGATGTACAGATTTAACTTTCTAAAATAACTGCTGTTTATGACAAATTCATTCTCTTCTGGCTTAGCTGGCAAATTGGAAAAACAAATCCTTCTGATACTCGAAGTTACCTGAAACATTAAAAGGAAAACCAACATTGTGTGTGTGTGTGTGTGGGTGGGGGGGGGGGAGCTGGATTAAATGCCCTGCAATTGTGATTCAAGTCATTTCTTTCCTAATATTTTGACGGTCATGGAGTCTTGCATTTCCTCTCTTGATCGAGTCCCTTGCTCATAACTACAACTTCAGTAAGCGGTCAGTCTGAGATATGATTTATCTATTTTGACAGTGCCCAACAAGATGTGTATTCAAAAAATAAAGGTAGAAAATGGATGGCTTTTGCTATACTGTGATATAAAATGTCATATGGACTCTTCAGGGGAAAAATAAATGCTCAGTGCATCACTAATGATGATGCAGCTTGATGACAGCAAGGAGCAGTATCATGCATGCACATTTTTGAAAAGTGGAGTTTGTCCTTGGGAAACGTGAGAGGACAGAGCTCGTTTACTTCTGTTTGTAATCTGGAGTGTCTCACCTTGACAAATGAAATTGGGACTAATGGATTAATGTGATCTTGACAGTTGAAATGAGTAGCATTCAATTACATCCCGCATTAGTACTTGCACATTTTAAAAAGACAAATGATGGCTTTAAGGTTCTAAAGACATCCAAGGACTTCCTCCCCATCACCCCCAACAAACTCAATTTTTTGAAAAGAGAGCACCCTTAGTGAAAAAAAAAAAGCAGTAACTTTTTGCTCTGGTTTGTTTGCATAAAACACTTCAGCTCCCTTATGGTACCAAGAGATGCCTTTAATCTTAGGCACATTAAGTCCCATTGGGAAAGAAAGGCAGGCTTTGTAATGGTGAGCTCCTGCTTTCTGCCCTCTGCTGTGCAGGTTTCAGAATGTGAGTATATTACTTCCCTTCCTTATATCTGAATGTTTGAAATTCTTGTGTTCAAAAATCTGCACAGCACCTCCATTTAGATAAGCACCGTGAAGAGGTATTGTAAAGGTTTTGCCATGGTCCCTGTGAAGTGATTAAAAAAATTAAAAAGCCCTCTTTGATGTTTGTATTTCTTCTATCAATAACTATATTTAATGCAAAAGATAATCAACAGAATTTACAATTAAATTGAAAGTTCAATTAGTAACCACTGCTTTAATTTCTTCTCCTTTTTAATGCCAAAATATGTCAGCAGTCAAACCCCCTTGACATTCCTGAGTTAGATATTGGGTCAACATTATATGGTTTTTCTTATTTTATTAAACTTCATGGAGAAATAAGCACATTCATTCCTCCTGTGTGAAGAGCATTATAGTGGAATGAAAACACGGAAGTTAAATATTTTATTACTTCTGCCATTTGGCAATGACTAAATATCCAACCATACCTCTGATTATGAGAGAATTTCAGTATAAAAGACATGCCTTTTGTTTATTAGGAATTGCTTTCTTCCTCCACTTGTCCAGTTGGAGCCCTGCAATCATCTCTAACAAATTAACACAGACAACTGTGAAACAAAAGTCCACCAATTAGAGGGAAATTGATGTGAAAGGGCTGGAATTTGTGGATGACCGGGGTGTCAGATTGGAGGGATCTGATCTAGAACTGAAGAGTTCATGTCATTTTTGTTTTTGTTTTTATTTTCACTTAAAAAAACATTTCTTAAATGCTTCCTTTGGAAGTTAATATCCTCTCATAAAAAAAGCAGGTCTCAGAATTGTGTGTTTTATGTTTTCATAAAAGTCATATCTCAGTCTACGACAAGGCCACACCTACATCAGTATCACGTCATAACATGATGGAATGCTGCTCACAGTTCTCACGTTAGCTTCATCATCATTTTCTTGTGGGGCAGGAGCTCTGAGTTCACCAGTGAGTGCACTGTGAAGATCTGATGGTGCATATGCTTCTAAAGAACGCTAGTTTTAGTAAAATTCACCAGAAAGAAAAAAGTCTGTGTGTGTTTTTGTGCTCACAAGAACACAAATATTTATGCAAGAATAGTAAGGGGTCAATTTCTAACCCAGGACTAAGAATAGCTACAATGACAAAAACCAAACCAAACCAAACCAAAACACCCATTTTTCTGAGGCTGGCTCTATAGATAAAGCTGATGTAGATACAAAATGTGTTAAGTTTTTGCTAATGCATACATCTGAATGAAAACTTAAATATTCAATGACAGTTCTGAACACTTTGCATTATTATTGTGAAAGCTAGCACAAATTGAAATAGAAAAAATGATAACATGTAGATAAAATTTTCAGATCTTGAGATGAGTCATTTTTTTTCCTGTCTTATGTTTTATCCCCTTTTCTTTACTTTGAAGTTACCAACTTTTGTCATTTATTTATTTTCCTGATTTTATCTTACACTTTTATCCATCTGCTGTATGTCCTCATGACTCTTCAAAGAGAAGAAAATAAATATGTGTTTCTCTCATGATTCTCTTTTTATCTCCCATTATTTCAGTCTTTAATCAGTGCTGTTTCTTTACCTCTCTCGAGATAGAACCAAAGCCCTACAAAGAAAGACATCTGTTATTCTTCGTTTTTGGATAAGTAGTTCTAGAACCTAGTAGATTGTCAAAAATGTTTTAAATCCATTAAATAATTCTCGGTAACTACCTTTAGGTTCCTGATCTTGCTCATGCTCTCCAGAGCCTGGGCACTCATCAGCTTCCATGTCCTCTGTTTTTTTTTTTTCTTTCTTTCTTTCTTTTTGTCATGCTTTATGATCATTGGCTTCACCAGTTTTCCACTCTCCTTTATCCGAAGAGTCTGTTACCCCTCTGATAATGCATCGTCCACTCAGGAACAACCAATAAATAATGTGTTCATTTTATGGCCCCTTGAATGGGTGTGTTCCTATCATCCTTTCTTCGTCAGCAGTTATATTTATTCATTTAAAATAATTACTAATGATTATTATAATTACATTATAATTCAATTATTTTATTAATTAATTGCAGACCTTTTTCTTTTCTTTGTGAAATTCAAGATTGGAGAAGATGGGGTGAACGGGGAGGAGCCAGTGAGATCAAAGGCATTGATAATGATGACATATATTAGAGCTCATGGAATTGAAAGGACGATGTGAAGGAATAATTTCACAAGGATATGAAGACTCAGAGACTGGAAACAACTCAGTGAATTTCATACACCAAGTTCAGGTAGAGAAAGAGCACTTGCTCCCTCCACCCCATCACACTGTTCTCTCATAGCAGAAGAAAGTCCTAAAATATAACAAATACTTGTCTTATATTTATAGACTGTAGAATGAAAATGTGGTTACAAGTGTTTCTTTACTAAAAAAAATCGAACAAAAACTATTATATGATTGCCTCTGTTTCCTTATTTTGAAGCTCATTTAGATTAATAAAAATAAGCTGAAACAAACAAGAGAAATGTCCCTTTCCCATAAGAATTCTTTCATGTGATTCAGATATGACATTAAGTTATACAGGATTGTTGGTACAGTGTTTTCTCAAAGTGCTGCCACTTATTTTCATCAAAATGCACTCTTGCCAAACAGCAGCAGAGGTCAGTATTTGGGAATATGTTAGTGAACTTGTCCTGATTACTGTCCCTCAAATTTTTTACAGATAAATCCATCAAACCACAAACACTTTCTTTTTAACCAAAGATTGATGAAATTATTCCCTGAAAATGTCAGTAGATCTCCGTATTCTTTGAAGAGAAATATGGGAAAGAATATTTGTATTTTCAGAGAATGTCCCCAGTAGAAGAAAATAACTACAAGGATACAAGCAAGTGTCTTCAGAGAGGAAAGGGCACAGAAGGCGGACAAGGTGAGTGGGTGTTTGCTTATGACAGCTTTTTCTGGCTTCTGTAACTAGCAATCTGATATCCAGCCACTTAACTATGACTACAGAACAAAGGGAAGCATCAAGGTGGTTTACCTTTTTTTATTTATCTTTCTTTTTCTTTGACAGCTAATTTTCTTTAACTATAATTTTTTGATATGAAATGTTCTGACATTTTTTACCACAGCATGACTTTTGTCATAAATGACACACCCAAGACACTCCTGGTGGAATCTTTCTAAAGACAGCCTATGGGAGTTGAAATCATTTCATTGTCTCCAACCACTACATTTAAATATTATTTTTAATCTCTATGTTGTATGAATGAAAGGAAGTTGTTTAATTTTATCTCCTCTGTCTAAAGTAAACTTTGATGATTTTCTTTTTACCAAAATGGCGGATAAAGTAACTCAAATTCTTTCAAATACATAGATAGATAGATAGATAGATAGATAGATAGATGTAGATAGATAGATATAGATATAGATATATAGATATATATGGAAGTAAACTTAATAAAGATTAAATAAAATTAAAAGTAGTAATAAATATATGCAATAATAGTCATATTCTAATTCTTTTTTTTGTACTGAGGTACCACATCCATGGCCCATATTTTTTAATTTTGAGATAAGATCTCATCAAATGATGAGTTGGCCAGGGTCGGCTTACATTTGCCATTCTTCTGCCTCAGCATCCCCAGGTGCTGGGATTATAGACCTAAGTCAGAGGATTGGCTAAATTTAGGTGTCACTTTCTGAGCAGTGACTTCTCAGCTAGTCTGGAGGATGTTCCTACTGTCCTGTCTGTAATAACCTGCAACAACTAGCCCCTCCCATCCTGAATCCATGAGTACTTTCCCAAACTGTATTTTCTCATTCATCTTGAATTCTTTCAGATTGTTAAATATTTTTATTAATGAATGTCCTTCTTATTGTGACAATGGGCACATTCAGGGTGGTATAGACTCCTCCTTATTATAATATAATTATGTGCCCTTCTTCTACAAGTGTTCCCATTTAAATGAAATCATGTTCATTACGTAGAAATTACATGTTCTACATAAGAGTATGCATTTCAAATTTCACTGAATCAAAAGAACACAAAAATTAGAAAATGTGAATTTAAAAACTGTATTTTTCTTTCCCTACATAATTTGGGCCTAGCTGTCTAACTTCTCTGAGTTTTAGGCCACCTGTCTGAAGCTTGTGAGCAACAGCAATGACGACACCTGTGTGCATGGATTCAGTCAGTGTCAAACAAAAGCACAACATCCTGGTAGTGATGTGTCATACCAGAGTAGGTGAACAAACCCACAAACGTTCTGTCTCTTTATCTGTCTCTGTATTTATCTTCTGAACTATGGGCTTCTAGTAGGAGAAAGTGTCAAGGAGTTTTCCAGATGCATTAAGGTGCTCACATTGTCCAGGGACTTGTAGGTACAGTGTCACACCAGGCTAGTTCAGATCAGATTGCAAAGAGTCAATGAGTCACTTCGCTAAATATTTTAAACATCTACTGTGACCCCAAGTGAGATTTCTGATCCTGGCATCCTGAGCTTTGGGACATTGGGAGTGGACATGCAGAATTCTCTTATGCCATGTATGTCTAATTTCTCCTGTGGAAGTTAAAAAGGATAAGCAATCTACCAGTCATAGTCCCAACTTTTAAAAGGAAAAATAAATAAAGAAAAAACTTTTCAAAAGGCATCTGTGACAGATTATAGTATTGATCATGACGAGTCATACATAGACTACTCTCATCAAAATGGAAATGGAAAACAATTTTTTAAATACCTAAATTTGAAAAGCCAGATCTACGGAAAACATATCTTCAAGCAGTAATTTGGTCTGAAGAAACAGATCTAATTGAGAACATTGGGAATTGTTTGTTTCTTTTTGTGCTTCTGAGTTTTACTGATGCCAATCATTGAAGTGCTGAGTCTGGCTAATTCTGTACTCGAAAATGCTGCTCTCTCCAGCCAACTGTGCTGGCTGTTTCTGCTCCTCATTGTGCCTTTCAAAGGCTTGTACTGTACAATATGACTTTGTTTAAATTAATTTGTGTCTCTAAGGGCTCTGGGGTTTTTAGAGCAAGGCTTTTCACGAGAAGGATGAAAGGGGATTATAGGTGTGTATTGAATAGGACTGGTAAGATCCAACATTGCATAGTTCACAGAAAAAGTACAAGATAACCTTAAGGAGACAGAATTACTCCTGGTGTGCAAAGATTGATCAAAATCTAACATATATCTAAATGAAAAATGTGGATCTTAAACAGGCTATATAGGTTAGCTCACCTGAAAATGCAGCTCTTTGCCTGTTATTTTTGTTCATCTTTGCAGAGAAGGAGGTAGGTACTGGTCATCCTACTTAACCCTCTGAAAATGTCACCTCTATTGTTATTATAGTAATTAATCTTAGTAGCATCAATGTTTTCAAGTAAACAAAAATAAGTTAGTAGTTTAGAATACAAGTATGTTCATTTCCAAGGTGCAGTTTATTTTTAGCTTTTCCTGCAATCAAGTGCCCTAGCTTGCTTGCTTGCTTGCTTGCTTGCTTGCTTTCTTTCTTTCTTTCTTTCTTTCTTTCTTTCTTTCTTTCTTTCTTTCTTTCTTTTTTTCATGACCATTGGAGAAACTATGTTAATTTGAGGCAATCAGAAACCACACCTGGATTAGGGTTTTGGAACCACACCTATATTAGGCAGTTGAGAACCAGCCTGGATTCCAGTGTGGGTGATTTGTGGGCCAGCAAATGAGGGAGCAGTACCCATTCAGTTGTGGTAGGACTGACTGGGAACTGGAAATGCATGAAAGGAGGGAAGGAGAAAGATTGTTAGAGCTTCCTCCTCTGGGAAGGCTCTCGCCTATTCAATTGTCTGTGGATGCTGACTTGCTATGCGCTGCAGATCTTCATCACAGATTCGCTCCAGTCTTGACCTGAGCTCTCTGCTTGTCACCAGTCTTCAGTCTCTGATCTTCAGTCTCCAGTCTTCACCATTGTTCTTTGAACAAGAGTCCTGCACTGGACTCTCATCGGCTGTCCTACAGTCATGGACAGGTGTTCTGCCTCGCCTCTGTGCAGCCATCAGACACGATAGCTCTCGAACCTGCAGGCTGCCATCTTGGACTATCTTTATCCTCAGATTTTTAAGCCTTCTCAATAGATCCTTTGTCTTATAATTTCTGTAAATTCTGCCTTTTGAAAGAACCCAGTCTAATTCTCTCTCTCTCTCTTCTCTCTCTCTCTCTCTCTCTCTCTCTCTCTCTCTCTCTCTCTCTCCCTCCCTCCCTCCCTCCCTCTCTCTCTCTTATTTCTTTCTTTCTGTATGTGTAAAATAATGATTGTTGAGAGCAGTGCCTTCACATTGAGCTCCATTCCTTCCCTACCACTTCCCCTCCTTTTACTTTCAAGACAGGGTTTTTGCTAAGTTGGCAAATTCCCCAGGCTGTGTTGGAACTTGAAAGCACCCTGCCTCAGGCTTCCAGATGCTGGGACTATAAACCTGTGCCATCAGGCTCAACCTACATTTTAAATAATGTGTTTAGAGTTTTTTTTTTCTACAGGCATATAGGAGATTCAGTTACAAGTTCAACACTAAACTGCAAGGCTTATATGATAAAATTTCGCATGCGACAGAACTGTGAGAATTTTCATGTGAAAGTTTGTTTCTCTGGAAACAAAGGCATAAAGAACTTTGTCATCTCAAGGTATAAAACATATGGTAAGAAATGAATAGAGCCCAGTGTTTTATTAGGTTCTCCTAGATATCTTTAAACCTGGTAATGGCCTTTTAGATGTCATGAATTCAAGTCTCAGTCAGTTTTGTGTTGAAAGAAATTTATTCACTGTCTAAAACAAATGCATCTGATTCACAAAGCAATATGAACCTGCTTTGCTCTAATGTCAGTGAGGTGGATAATTACCAAACATTTTAGTCATAAAAAGCCTATATTTCTTTGTTCTGAACGTGAGAATAGGAAGTTGATGCCAATTTTTCCAACTGCAGTATGCAAGTAACAGCTTCAATGGCAGACTTAGTGACTTTTCAAATATAGTAGGGTGCCAGACAGCGAAGAGCCCTATAATCCAAACAGTGGCTTATCTTTAGATACATTTTATGTTATCCTGGCATTCACTTTCTGACAGGCTTTGAACCCAATGGTCACTCACACTGCATATCTAAAAACACCTGGGAAAATAGTCCTATATCCTCTATGAGGGCTCAATCTCAAAGACCAAAGTCAAGAGGATGAGAGATTCTAACTTAGGCAGGCTGGTGATAGCACATGAATTTGTAGGGCAATTTACAAGATGCAGGATGATGCCTTGCCCTTTAACTTTGACACCTCTTTTCACAAGGAGTCAAAGTCTTCTACACAGGATATGGAAAGGTATATTTTACTCTGTCTTTCATCATGCCATGTGAGTTTCTGCCTTTTTCTCATTTGGAAGGCCATGAATTCCACACTTCTGGACTTTGGAATCAGAACCTACCTCAGAATGGTTATGAAGATTAGATAAGTAGTTACATTGCCATGTCGGCATAGTGCAGAAATTCACTGGAAGTCTGACACCGCCATCCATTTGCACCTTTTGCAAACTTTTTGAAAACTTTTCATGATGTAGTGCCATCTTTCTGCTGCCATAGTCCTAGAGGGGAAAGGTGATTAGTTTGCCCTCCTACGTGTCCCAAACTAACAGTGCAGCTTACTTTCTGCTTTGTTTATGTTACAGTTCACAAGCAATTGGAAACTAGAGGACATTTGAGAAAGAACTTGAAATATGTATAAATAACACTTTTTTGTCTCTAGTTCTGAAATTTCATGCCTGTGATGTATCAGAAAGTAAGGGACTAACATATTCTCTTGAGTCAGACAAAGGTGTGAAAGGAGAGGACAGACCATAGGAACATTGGAGGAGAATACTTGGATCACGGCACCTGAGTACGCAAGGAGAACAGATTGTGAGGGGCTGAACAGAGCTGTCCTGCTGCACTTGTCTTCCTCACATACTCAGACTTGACAGCAAGATTCCTTAGTTCTCATGAGATCATCCAAGTTAAAAATACTTATCAACAGAATGTCCAAACATTTTATAAAAAGCAAAATTTGATAACTTTATGACATAACTCCCCACAATTTGGTTTTACTATATATTATAGATGCTTGTAAATTCTTGGATCAGAAGTTAAAATACCTGAACACAGTGTGTGAAGAGAAGAGAAAAGAAAGGCAACCTCAAATGATGACTAGTGTAGAATTTAGGAAGATTAGTTTGCCTTCCTCTGTATAAAACCACAATGTCCATATATCAGATTTCATACCACTGTATAAATCTTATAATCTCACAATATAACAGACAATATTCCTCAGGCTCAGAGAATGTTGGTACATTTATAAAGCTACAGAGTAAATACTTAGAGTAGCCTAGAGCTGACATCATTTCTTTGGCTTTATCATCCTTTTATTTTCCTTTGTCCAGTACTAGAGATTGAAGTCAAGGCCAGCATATTAAATTACATTCCCAGTCTTTTTATTTAATTATTTTTACATTGAGACGAGATCTACCTCACTCACTCTTTCCTGGACTGGAGTCAAACTTGTGATTCTTTTGCCTCTACTTTCCAGAGTGTTAGGATATCAGGCCTATACCAACATGTCCAGATTGGTTTTCTAGTCTTTCAAAACAGTTCATGAGAAAACATTAAGCATAAAAGCAAAAGCCAGCTTCCTGGTATCGCTCTATTTCCTATGGTCATCCTGTATTTTCTTCATGCTGACGAAAGTCCTTTAGTACTGGCTGTATAAAGGGAGAAATTAATGCCACCCTCTGTGGTTGAATCTTCATTAACTCTCTAAGTTTGGAGCTGTGCTTTCACACTGTGAACAACAGAATACAGTGCAAAGCAGCTATGCAGGGTGTGAGCAAGGAGAAATAGTTTTCTCAGCTGAAATAGACTTTTCATCTCTAAGGGCAGCTGTGGATATCTAGACGCATGATCCTCTTACGATTTAGTGTGTGTGTGTGTGATTCTGATTTCCTGCTTAGTCCTCTACATTTTGTCTTAGAGGAGATCTCCATGCATATTCCTCTAGTCACTAAAACATCATCTACCTTGGAGTCTCTTGCTTTCCACTAAAATTGTCAATATGCAAGAAGTTTTATTTGATTGCACGAGTTTATTACTTTATTTTAGTTTCCATATATAGCAGTTTAGATACTTAAGTATTTATATGTTAACTTTTCTACTCAGATCAACTCTATAAAAGTTTCTGCAATGCAGAATAGCTACTTCTAATGTAAAATTGTGTATACCTAAACAATCATAAGTCTAGAAAAACACATATTTACGATTGTAACCACTGGACAGACTGATTTGGCACATTTCTTACACATCATTTCTAATCCTTGAAGGCTGATGATATTAGTTGGATACTAAAAATGAAAGATACTTCAGAAGTTTGCTTTTCGGTCTACTATACTGAACTCTGAGGAGCTTTGTCCTGCTCTTTATTGGTCAGCTTATAGTGTGACCAATGAAAAGAAAGCTCACAGTATAAAAAAGAGGAGATCCTAACCTGTCGATAAGGAATAATTAGGCCAAATAAATAGGTGAAAGCAACTGAGATTACTCAGTGAGAGAGAAGTTGCTTGTATTATTGTGCATATCATTAGGACTCATTTCCACTTAGAGGAATGAGAGAAATAAAATTCTTAAAACTTTTATGATTGTACTGATATCGACTGTTACAGAAATTAAAAGAATTACAGGGTATAACCAGTGATTCTTTCAGTAAGTTCAGAATTCAGTTTGAAATTTTGCTTAATGGGAAACATAGCATCAGTATGCAAATGTATATTTACACAAAGCAAAGCTTTTTTAATGAAAGCAGATGGAGATCTGAGTGCCTACATGTAGTTGTACAGCAAGAAAACTGTGGCAACGGTTTCAAAAATTGCTTTTATAAAAGACACAGTAGAGGTGCTACCCAGAGTGGAAGGAGTTTTGCCTAGCAGGGGAGTGACAGTAGCACATACTTACCCTATCATGGCACTTGCTAACTCGGTGAACATTTGCAACTCTAGGGAGTTGGTGAGAGCTGTCATTCCTGAAAGCTGACACTAACAAGGCAGTCAGTGAACTTACCATAAGTGGAGTCATCTTGTGTCTTAGAATATGAGAAAGGCTGTGGGAAAAAAAAAAAGTCACTTGTGGCAGAAAGCACCCATTAGAGCAGGTGGAGTTTGAGCTACAGATAGATCAGTTTTCTGCGTTTCTGCCTTACCATTCCACTGAATGTGTTAGTCTTGGAAGAGAAAAGAATGATTCTCTGTGTAGGAGAATGCAATGGAAATTCCTTGGTCTGCTGTTATCGCTGCCCTTTGGGAAAGTGGTAACAATGACCTGTTATGTGGGCAAGTAGGTTTGAGCACCTGTGTTTCCATCACATCATTCTGAAGTGGGTGAGTTCAGAATCCAGTGTCTCCATAAAGGGAGAGCTTTCAGCTGGTAGGGCTCCCAAACTCTCCCCTTTGAGATGGAGGCCCTGGTCCTGGACACTGTTTCTTTGAGTAAATGAAGAAGTAAGGCCATTTTCAATCATTCATTTATTTATTTAGTTTTATATTTTGAGATAGGATCGTGCTAACTTGTTAAGTTGCCCAGGTTGTCCAGGCTAGGCTCAAACGTGCAGTCCTCTTACCTTCTCCTCCCACAGTCCAAATTTCCATCTGACACCCCAGCAGTAAATTTTCAAGCGTGAATTGAGGCATCTGCCTGTAGCTTCAATCATCCTCTATTCTTCTATATACATAGAAGATCAGCTCTTCTATGTCTACACAGGGATTATATATATCAATCTGTTTGCTAAATTTCCATTCTCTACAAAATTTCAAAATATTCCTACTAGACTGCTTCAAATTTTCTAACTGTAATATCCACATTTACTATAGAGAATGCAATTTTTTTCTTTGCATATAGTAAACCTTTTTCATACTCCCCTCTTTTTGCCAAGACCCCTACAACCAACATCTCCCTCTCCCTGACTTCCTCCCTCATGCTTTCCCAGTGACTACAAATTTTATCGTTATTTTTTGATTAAGCATTTACTTGTTTTTTTTTTTTAATCTTTCCCCAAGTCGACCTCAGGTTTAGATTGTAGGCTCCAGCTGGAAAAATATACTTCCTGTTCAGTCACATCCTGTTTGTAATCATCTTTTCTTGTAAGAAATTCCCTGTTGGGATTTCCTTACTTCCTATTGCCTTGCCTTTTCTGCTATAAACCTCACAGGCATCAATCTCCTCTGGTCCCCATTTTCCCGTACCACCTCACCTTTTTGTTGTTGTTGCTGTTCAAGTCTAAAATGCATGGCAGTACTTTTCACACTTCATCGTATCTCCAGGAGCCTTGGCCCTAGGTCAAAGCCAGAGGGCAAAACTTGACAAAACATGTTGCAAGGTGCCTCTCTCTCTACCTTGTCTGCAGCTGTCATCCTCTCTCAGAGCCCCCACATTGAAAATTAGTGAGCTGACTGTGGAACAAGGGCTTTTTGCAATTCCTGTTCATTAGACAAAGAAAAAACAAGCTTATATGTTGTTTCTTTTTCATATCTAAAAATATCCTCCATAAGCCATTATTCTTTTACTGGTTTGTTTTTATTGTGCAATTCTGACTCATGTGATCAGAAACCACAAAAAAGAGTTGAGGGATGAAAATAATTCATGCATTCATAAATAGTACTTTATCCATAAGAAAATTGCCCATTATTGCCTATTTACTCTTTAATATTTAAATTTCCCTTTGGGCCACTGTGACAACAATTAGTTTGACTTCAGGGAGAAATATAAGCACTTAACTTTGAGGAAAAACACTCTAAATTTCTCTAACTTCTTCTCATCTTAAAAATAAAATTACAGTCGTGGTTTTCTACATTCTAGACATTCTGTCCCATTAAGAGGAGATTTGGCAACAATACTGAGACTGTGGAAATAGAAGAGTTGGAGTTTGTTTTCTAGCTTATATGATTCATACTTGAGATGTTACTGGCATGAGAATGTGATTAGTAACAGAGTTTGTTTTAGTTTGTCAGGCTTAACTGTTATGCTAAATGCTCTACTTTTCTAAAACTTAACTAATATTGATTATGCTTTAAAAAGTTTGTCCTAAGTTTTCAATGAGATATCACCTTCATTACTCTAATGGCATAAAGATGGCCAAAGTTAATACTGATTTGTTGAGACACTACTATAGAAGGTGATGGTAAAACTTTGAATATCTCTTGGTTTGACCTTTCTTACCATGAATAGGAAGATATTAATGCTATCTACTTCAAAACTACCATAAAGATTAAATATGAACATATGCTGAAAGGGATTTTAAACCATAAACTTCAATAAAGTTAATTTTTGACATTTTTATATTCAGTGTATAATTAAGTTGCCAACTGGAATCCTTTGATCTTTGAACATTACCCATCTGCCCGTGAAGTGGTTACGAGGCCTCAGCCAATAGAGAAGAGCTTTTATGTTACTACCCTGCATTTCTCCCAATTCTTGTTAGGATAAGTGATTATTATCTCCATGATCTACTATTCTTTAAAGTCAGGTTTATCCTTGGGAAAAAAAAAAAAAGGTGAGTCCCAAATACGAAATGTGTGCGTAGTATATGGGTGCCGCGTCTCCTTGTCTACCTTCTGCTTCACTGGACGTTGGACAAACACTCAATTCCGTCTTTTGTCGAGGCTTTTTTATGGAGAGAGAGGAAGGAGTTGCGTTGTAAACCTGTCTGAAGTGTCCCAAATAAAAAACAGAGTGGGCTGGAAGTTGAAAGGAGGGCTGAAACACTATCATCCGGGGCCGTGGTGTCGAAGCTTGTCCAGGACACTGCTGCGCTCACACCTGGTAGTGAGAGCTCAGTCGTAAAAGACGAAACAAAACACAGCGTCTGGTTTCACGAGACAAAAAAAAAAAAAAAAGATTTATGGAAAGGAGATCGATTTTTTTTAACTATACCATATTTTGGAAGACTGGATCTCTCTTTCTGTCTTAGCTGATCCTTTACTTTCTGGGAATTCTCAGAGTTGTGATAAACATTGGATCTTTACCAAGCTCTGTCACCATTCTCCAACATTTGAAGTCCCTTTGCCATGCACCGTATGACAATAGTTCATAATTGAGGTACCGCCAGTACTGGCAGCATCATGTCACTTTAAGATTTTTAAAATGAAAAGTAGACTTGGTCAAACAGTGAGCACTGAGACAGTGAGCTTGGGCTTCAAGTCACATGGATGGTAATAAGCTTGGGACACAAAACATATTTGTTGACATGAATTTTTCCATAAATTCTCCTCTCATCACAGTTAGGATGTTAGCTTCATACTCACAAGAGTGGAGCACGCTAAAATAAAAGCAGTTTCTCCAGTTGTTTTCTCTTGTGTGATAAAGGTAAAGTCTGTTGTTTCTAGTGCTTGCATGAGAACATAGTCATTCAGCACTATGTGACACTGTGAGCCTGGCTGGAGGGGATGCATGCACATGTGCATGTGAGTAGGTCATGGAGTAGTTTGAATTATACATCAAAAGAGAATTATGCACCAATAGAAAGGTTAATTTAAATTTTGAATTTATGAAAGACACGGAAAATATGTTGGTTTATCTACTGAGGATTTCAAATAATGTATAGATGAGATTTTGAAGGAACATATTTTTAAGTTGATGATAGTGCTGTGTATAATTGTTGTGTGCAAAGTTAAGTCTGACATTAGACATGGGGCTGTAATAAAGAAATCAAACTTTTCCTTTTTCTTAAAAAACGTATGTGCCTCTGAGAGATTGAGCCATTTGTCTGACTGTGTATTCATTGAGCTCTTATTTGGCCTGTGTGTGGCTGTAGAAGACAAGTGAGATAAAGTTAAGAGCTTTGAGAGAAATTAGATGAGAGGCTGTGATAGCGTAACAGGCCCAGGACAGCTGGAATCGTAATCCAGGGAAACCAGAAAGGTCCCTGAGAGGATGGTGTCTGATCAGAGACTTGAAAGACCAGAAGAAATCTGAGATGTAGTTATCCAGAAGGAAGATCAAAGACAAGAGAGTAAAAAAAGCTTAGCTCATGGGAAGAAGGTCAGATGGCCAGTCTCGTTGATATGTAGAAAGCTAGTCAGTGGCCCAACATTATATTGAATAGCTAGAGAAAGACAAGGTCTCAGGGGACCTAAGAAGACACTGGTCAAATCTCAAAAAAATATGTTTATTTGGGTAAAACAGACAAGCAGAGGGTTCACAATATCTTGATATCTTCTGGGAAAGTACTTCTAACCAGATTTCTGCTCAGATGCTGATACTTATTTAAAATTCACAAGGATTCTTTAACTGAGAGTTTGCTTCTCCTAACAACAAAATGAAATGTTTCTACAACAAACCATCTTCCAGTATTTAATAACAAGAAAGTTCATAATTATATAATTATTAAGTAGTTACATAGGAAATTTTACTCTTTTTAGAGCTTAGTGGCTTATGTAGAGAGCAGACACTTTTTCTCAGTGGCAATCTAAATGTGTCTTTTATATAAGAATAAAGTTTTTCAAAATATAAACATGTCTTGACATAGAGTTTTCTTATTTGCTACATTGACTAAAGTTTTACAAAGAACAGTTTATAAATATTTTTAAATGATTTCTGCCTATTTGCACTGAGGGTTTTTCATATTGTTTGCACATTTAGTGATTCATTTTCAGTAACCCACTTGACATTAAATGGTTGCAAAGAAATGATGCACTCCAACATATCTGCTTGTTGTAAGTGCTTGATTTAGTCAAGTGTATTTCCTTTTATTAAAGTATTTTTTCTTTCTGATTATATACTCATAAGAAAATGCTGAAGAATTTCCCTTCTGCTAGTTGAATAATTTTGCATTTTTAAATCTCATTTTTAAATCTTGTTTTCAGTTTGTGTTTCGTCGTGGCAGTACAGTTAGGTAAATCTCACTCAGCTTCCAATGACACTGGATTTCATGTGTGTGCCCAAGGGCCGTGATAATTATAAAGTCAGGAACCAAGGTGCTAGAGTTTGATTATTCCTCAGTTCTCTCAATATGCTTTATTATTTGGAGTATGCGTTCCAGGCCCAATTGATTTCACAAACACACTTTTCTAAAGAAAACACAATCTGGCGAGCTGTGTGGAAGGGAATTCACTTGTCCAAACATTCTAACGAACTGGTGTCATATGTAAACATGTAACAAACACTGCATATTTTGATTTTCCAATGCATAAATTTGGAAAAAAGTATTGACCTCTTAAAACCATTGTATTGGAAAGTTGCTTAGAAAGATAACATAGAATCTAAGCAATAGAGAACTAGTCAAAGTTATTCTGTTCTCATTCAGCATTACAAATATAAAATTATGTAAATGAACTACCACTATCCACATTTGAAAGAAGAGTTCCTTATGTTATTAGTAGAAAATAATTCTTCAAGATTCAGGAAGTAATGCATCTTACTGTACTCATCTTCAAGTGTGTCTAATTTGTTTTCACTCAAGACAGGTTAAATTTTATAGTATTCATATTTTTCCTGACTCATAGAAATCCATGTGGTATACATGAGGAAGTTTGTAGGCCTCACTATACAAGTGCTGATATATATTAAAGAATACCAGGTGAACTGCAAGTTAGCATATAAATGAATATTTAAATAATCAAACAATAGCACTACCTCAACACTGAGCCCTCTGGGCATTTCCCCAAAGAAGACTTATTCAAAAATTTTTAAATGTTGATAAAATTCACACTTGTGTACAGTAGGGCAATCACATAATAAGCTTTTATAGTTTGTGTATGTGTTCATAACACTTGATGAACAACCACAAGTAGTTGCTTGCAAACAATGTATATTTGTGTTGATTCTAAAAGTATTTTAGTATTACTTTACATTACACTACGTTCTGAAAACTTTCAGGAAAAGAACACAAAATTAGGCAATAGCAAATTTAAGCAATCTTCATATACAAAGATAGTTTGGAAACATTTTTATGAGAAAATTACTCGCTTTAAAATTATATCAAACTAAAAATTTAACATTCTCATATTAATTTTTGTAAATAATGTAATTAAATTATTTACAGTATGTATTAATCCTGTTCCTTTATGTGGAAGGGGAAATGTTAATTATGCTAATGTTTAATAATGTAGATTATTTGAATTATTCAATTTTTAAATTTTTCTGCAATGAATATTGTTATATCAAAAATTTTACCCATGTTCATTATATTATGTTCATTATTACAGATTGGTCATGGGTTGTAAAATACTTAATTTTTGAAACATATTGTCAAATTTCCTCTCCAGAAAGTTTGCGCTAGTATATATAGTCTTTGCAGCAGCAGACGAGAGTGTCTACTTTTTGGTATTACCTTTTATAAATTAAAAATACTTAGGCAAACTAAAATACACACTAGAATTCATTTACAATCTATCAGTTTATCTTACTTCAAATTGGCATCTTTTTGTAGTCACAGAAATGTAGCTCATTGGTCTCTTTTGTGTTTAGAATATTAAAATATGTATGATGTCGCTTATCTCATCAGTTAAAGCACTTGTCTAGCATGCGCAAGGACCTGAGTTTGATTTCCTAGAACCACAGAAGATGAGAGGGGTGACACATGTCTGTAATCCCAACACACAGGAGGCAGAGAGCCAGTCTGGGCTTCACAGTGAATTCAGGATAAGCTTGGAATATAGAATGAGACCCTGTCTCAAAAATTTTAATTAAGTTAAATTAAATTAAATATAGTGCTTACATAATAAATACATATACAAATAACATTTTCTTAATTGTATTGATTTTAATATTTCATGAGTGTAGCTTTGTAGTAGATTCTGTGTTTTCAGGTTTTCAATGCAGCAACATATATGCCAGAATTTTCCTTAGAAATAGATTTCTATTTCTCTGTGAATGATACTGCATCATCCTTACACATCTGTGGTTATTCTTGCTTTTTTAGATGTTTTGATTTTATTTTTTAATGATTCACAACAGAAAGAGTGCAGGGCTTACCATTTAGAATATAATGTATGAATTATAAAACAGTCACCTCTATTTATAATGTTTAAGATCATTTCAATGTCTTATGTTCATTTTCTCAGTAAGTGCGGCATTTAGAGATTAGAGAAGAATTAAACAGTTCTTTCCTTCATAGATTTGGTGGTGAAAATAATTCACAAATAAAAAAAAAAACACTGAAGTTAGAAATAACTGTCTGGATCATTGCCTCCAGCTTCAAGGCCACAAGACATGCCATTTAGAAAGCAGTTATTTATTTTGTTTTTTATTTAAATTAAAACATTCACTTCTATGAAAAGTAGCACAGTTACAAATTTCTTTCTACCAGTGTACCTTAACATACTTCTCTTTGACTTCCCCTCAACATATCTTTTTTTTTAAAGTGATGAGTATTTGTGTCCCCCCCCCCCCCCC